>JBANCY010000239.1:6139-30038 GCA_037040045.1 Phorticella flavipennis | reverse complement strand
AATGCAATGGGGTAGGAACGACTAGAGACTATCCTGTAAACAGCAGCTGATATATAAGCTTACACGCTAACCGAACATCAAACATTCTCTTATTAACTTTATTTAACAGTCAATGCAATGAGGAATGAACGACTAGGGAGTACCATATAATTAGCAACTAACATTTAAGCAAACAAGTTTCAAAGTTTATTCCTTCCTTATTATTCTTCCTTTAGCACATCTACTTTGTTCAAGGTGCCAATCCCCCTAAATTTGTGATTTCAAATGATTTTGTTACTTCATAAGTATAAAATCGGAGAAATAAATCAATTTATAATAATATTTTCAAATTGGTAATCGTCTAGTCTTTAGATTGTCAAGATTTACAACTTTATCTCTATGTCTGTATTCCAATATTTATAACATTTCTATGTCAAAATGTAAAAAGACACAATAGAAGTTTATGCAAGCTGTAAAAAACTCTGCAATCGATTAGAAACAAGAATCGATTATCGATTAAAAGCAAACATTATTTGATATGATCATTATTCCAGATCTTCTTTGTTCCATAGGAAAATTATGATTCTGATTGTGAACACTTGATAAGTAAGTAATACACCGATAACTAAAACATGAAATCGGTATTTTCTCAAATTCAATCGATTATCTTGTTGTTGATATCGATTTTTGCACAACTCCAAATAGTTAATTATTTCTATTTGGACAGTGAAGACCGTGAAACTTAATCATTTCTCGAGCAATGATCTTTATAACAAAATAAAGCTACGGGTCCGACTTAATGAGATCAAGAATGAATATCTCAAAAGATATCGGTAACGATTTTTAAATTAAAGAAAAACAAGGTTAATTGTTAGAAGGAAAAGTATGGAATGGAATGTTAATAAGATAGTAATAGCCATACGACTATTTATATGGAGTTTTGTAAGTTTAAGCCTTCCTTAAATGTTTTCTTATAGTATGCTTTTAGCGAATAATTTGTTGATCAACTTATGATCCTGAGTACCACATATTTTTGGGTAATTTAAGTAGTTAAATTCTGTTCAAAACTTTTACTAGTGTTCATGACTAAGCAAAGATCGCTTTCGATTTTAGTAACCCTCTTTAAAAACATATATATTCCAGTGGAATACTACTTCTTTGATAACCTAAATATGGCGACTATCAAGTATCACATAGCGCCTAAGGGTTCTCTGAATATGAATGCAAACCGAAAAACAATCTAATGGATGTTCAAAGACATATTTAGCAAATGGTAACTTATGTTCTCGGAGAAACTGGTCATGTTTTTGTCAGAAATGTCAGAAAGAATTACGAAGCAGACATCTGATATGGGAATGACAATAGAAGCTCACACAAAAGAGAGGCTCAACTCTCAAATCATATTGATGGGTCATTCGCCCTACAACTTTGACTTTTGTCAAGTCAACTTGAATTGGAGAGAATTTGAGCTAAAAATATACGAGCTTTATAATAGGTAGCTGGGGAATTGTATTCAACGCATCTAAAGAATACCCTAGAAAAATCAAAACAGAATTGTAGATATATTTTGAATTGGAATTCTATGCTTCACTTCCCCTAACTCTCCTGTTTCCTATTACCCTTAAAAAGAGAATTACCTTAAATTTTCAATATTTTTTTTTAATAAATATCGTCATAGACGGATTGTGGAAAAAAATGGTGTATGTAAAGAGTATCTAAAAAAATTAACAAAAAAAAAATTATAGTATATAATTGCTAACAGCGTCTGCGTTGTCGTCCGCGTCGCCGCCAATTCCGCGTCAATAGACGCCGCAGCAGCATGTCCCTGTCCGGAGTTCCGCCCGTGCCGGCGCCCAAATCATTTACCTTCGCGGCGCCAGTGCTACTCCGCTCGCTCTCCCAATTCACAGCTCTGAGGCGATCCCAGCGCTGCACATAGGGATGGTTGGCGCTGGTGTCGAAGTAGTAGCTGCCCCGCGCCTGCCGGCGGGAGTGAATCCCGAAACGCGCCCTGCGCTTCTTATCGCAACGGCCGGAGCTGAATTCACGATAACTATCGCACTGGTAGCCCACGAAAGGGTATTGCGGATCCATGGACTGTCTGAAGAATATGGCAGCGGCCGAGTGGCTGCAGGCAATGGGATCTACGAGCAAATATCAAATACTTGAATCAACTGGTGTTCAGTTCCAGGCTTAGATCTTGACTTACTTGTGTTCTGGACATCGTGTAGCTTCATGAACATCATGCAGTTGCGTTGCGGAGCTTTGCCGCCATTTGGATAGAAATCGACGTGGCCGCACTTGAGGCTGGTGCCCAGTGTGCCGCTCGAGGTGTGCAGCACCTGAACGAACTGTGCATCTGTATGGTCCAGGCGATACTTCGGATCAACTGCAGCTGGCATGGAGAAGAGTGGACCGGCGGGATCAAGTCCAATTATTTGCTCCACTTTGCCCTTTAAGACGGCACCGGCATAGCCAGCTGCATGGGCGCCCAGGCTGTAGCCCGCCAAGGTGACATTGCGGCGATTAAAATAACGTGGACGCAGTTCCTCCAGAGCTATAATGATGCCGGCCACAGTGAGGCCAACATCAAATATGGACATCGAGGCGCTTTTGTAGTCATTCTGCGAGAGATTACCCCAGTCCACGACACAAACATTGTAGTCCTCAGCAAACAGTGTCCAAGCTGGAAAGGTGGAAATTGTTAGGTCTTTTGGTGCAAGGGAGTAGGGAATACTTACTTAACAATAGTTCCTGCACCCACTCCTTGCTGCCCTGATCATTCCAGCCATGTAGAAATAAGGCTAACTTTTTGGTGGCATCCAAACGTCGGAATCCACTCAAATCGCCCAGCTGCAACTTGAAGTGCACCTCATCGCCCAAGTAGACATCGGAGCTGTGGAAGGGTATCATTGGAGGCGCAAGGCATGACCACTTGATGGGTTAACTTACATGGTGCGACATTGGAAGACAATGCCATAATTTAGATGCGCACGCTCCAGGCTGCTTCTCAGCATGCGCTCCTGGATATAACGAAAGCTATTCGGCAAGATGCTCCATCTGTGCAGCAGGGCGCCCGACTCACAGATGCTGGCCAAGAGGAGCAGACAGCCATATAGCCAGGCCGAGACAGTGCAGCGTTTCACCCGTTCATCTTGGCTGCTGTGCCGACTGGTCATGTGCCTGGGCATACAAAAACGCTTTGCGCGAACCACAAAAAAACCAAAAAAAAATATAGCAAAAAAATATATATAATGATAATTTGGGCAAATTTTTTGGAAGCGCGAAAGTGGCAGCTGAGCTGATAAAAACTTTGTATAACAAGCCGCAGCGACGCGAAGAAAGAAAGAGAGAAAGACCGGACCGGACCGGATCGAAACGTTGGAAGAATCAGTGCTTTTGGGAGAATCTATTGCGGACCGCTTGGCTCGCTCCCTGGCATGCTACTGATGCCAGTGGCGCTTGTAACGAACGTCCAAAGATCGCTTTCGGCCTCCACTCGACTTTGGCTCTGGCTCTGGCTCCGATGACCCTCGCCGCAGCAGAGGCAGCCGCCAAATGAGCTTCATGTTGCCGAAAGATCGTGTTCTTGGCGCTGGAGTCTTCTCGCTCTGGGTTTTGTCTGTTTGCACAAGTGAAAGTAAAGCTTGTAAAGTCTTTGACTTTTATTTCAGATACTTTGGATCTACGACTCCGCGTCTGACTTTGACTTGCGCCACTTGACTGATCTTGACATAGAAGCTGGGCCGAGTTGACTTTGGCCTGGGAGCGGAAGCCCGACTGAGTTGAGGTCTCTTTGGAGCAGTCGCAGTCGCTGCTGGCAATCAGCTGAATAAACATATAATAAAAATCGACTGTAATCGACATTCACATAAATGTCGAAGACAATGGAGCTGCATTTATGTAAACCCATCCATGATTTTCGGTTCCGACAAGGGACCATAACCATTGAGCAAAATAAAACTTTCTCGCCGTTTAAGTGTACATAAAGCCAAGAATTGTTCAGGCTAAAAAACTAACCAATTTCATCTGATCTGGGTTGATGAATACCCCATTTGATTAGGCCCCATTTGACCCCGTTCGTTACAATAGACTTTTATAGCTCGATTTTGGCGACAATATTTCTGTTTTCCCAGAAAACAAGACTCGATTGTTTCTTCGGCAGATCGAGATCAAGAGATTGAAAATAAAATTATCACATTTGAGCATTTTTGTGGTTTATCTAAAAATGCTAATTAACACAAATTTTAAGGTTCTACTTAATGGGTCAGTCATGAAATTTTATCGTAGCGGACCTAAACACATAAAATTTGCCTCTCCTCTGCACGTGTCGCCCTATTCGGGTTCTTGACCACTCTCTTTCTCTTCCTCTATCTCTCCCTCCGGTTTTCTCCTACTCTTCTCCCCACATTTTTGAAGCTTTCTTGTCAAAAAAGAAGATGTAGAAAATAAAACTCTTAAAATAGGCAAACAAAAGAGCATAAGAAACTAAACTCATACTAATGATGACAGCCGCAGTATAGTGTCTATAAAGACGGCTCGAAACTCTCAACCTAACATGTGTTGTCCAATTTGATGCTTATCCGAAACTTTTCACAACAAAACCCAACAAAACGTTACCAGAACAAAGCCAAAACGTTTTGAATCGATTAGGCCACACTCATCGGCTCAGATACACGAAACTATTTATAAAACTGTCAGAGTGGACTTTTGCAACCTATTTTTCAGCATAAAATTACCGTAGTACGCTCCAAGATTTACGGGTAATTAATTAAATTCCATAACAACCAATCTTACACCGACATCCGGATACAAAGGGAAGCCAACTTGGCCAAGGTTTTTGTTGCTTCTGAACATTCGATTGTTACGAAATTTTCAGAATATTTTATTTATTATTGGCGCCAGCTTAAGACAATCTTGAATTGATGCTATATACAGCCAAATAGAACTACACAAAGCTGATGCTATAAATGGAATTTTGATTGATGGAATAACGAAAATAATACTAACTGAAAAGAATATTTAATATATTAGAACACGGTAGCAGAGTACTCCCGAGGCAGTGAGTTATATAGTTACAAAGGTTGGAGAATATTTTGCTATGAAAAGAGTGTTCCTATAACCAAACCCATATTAAAATTTGGTATTCAGCTATTTACATTGTATGTTACAACAAATTTGTACTAGTTTCGTAGAGCTAAAGATTAGTATAACTCTAAGCAATGAAGTATTGGAGGATTATGTTCGGCGAAACGTACCCAATTTTAAGGGCAATCTCATACCCTATTCCAATTTTTCATATACAACATATAGAGAATGTCTGTAAGAACAAATAAGAAAGCTCCTGACGAGTGAGCTTATTTAGTTACGGGAGATCATATAAGAATATAAAAATGTTGATGCCAATTTCTGAATAGTATCTACGGATACTTACTACAAAATTTCATAACTCTATCATCCGAACTGTGACAGTTCTACACATTTCCTCACAACCGGGGCAATAGAAGAATGTATCAAAAGTTCAGACAGATCAGTTTGCATTCATAACCCCGTGTGTCAATTTTGTAGTTTATAGTTTAATAAACGCAGAGGTTATCGGCATATCGTTGGAAACTGCTTATATCGATTATCCGGCAAAGGAGGCGTAGTATCATCAAATGGCCAGAACTTATCCATTGTATGGTGTGGGAAGTCTCTAGACTTTGTAGTCTTGAAAATTTACGCGTTCAAACAGACAAGGAGAAAGACAGACCGACAAAGATTATACAGATCAAGAATATATATTCACTTCATGGGTTAAACCACGCCTCCCTTCATTTGGAATCAGAGTATATAGAAACTTCCGAAACTGCTTATGGGCAGTCGAAATTTCAATCGAATATATTGAAAAACATGGGAAATATGGCATTACCATTCTTGTGGTATCTTTTTTGCGACTTACAAAAATTGATCTTTTCTTCGAAAAGAGATAAAGCTTTGATTACGGTGAATTATCAACGAAAAAGACGTGGAATATGTATCTATCCATCTATATATTCATCTACCCATCTATCTGTTTATATAGAATGAATTCGAATACATGCAATTCTACAAAATCAATCACCATTGTGGAATAGGGGTTTAGGAAAGGTGGACAATTGAAGAATCGTTTTCTTCAAAAAGGATCGGACTTTTTGAAAAACTGAGTATGCAGTCTAAAGAGTACCCGATTCTTTATAACAAATTCAACAAACATCTTGTTTTTGCCTTTAGTCTGAATTTTCAGAATCTTCCGTCTAAGGAACAACTCGAACGAATTTATAAGATAACAATCATTTATCCAAATAGAATAGATCTAGGTAAGCCTGTCATAAGACTAGAGTATTAAAATATTTCAAACAAAGCTTTAAGCCAACCCAATTTCCAAAATGTTAGACTTAACAATATTCAGACTTGAGGGCGTTCCCGAATCTTTAGAATAAATTCAACAAACAAACAAACATTATTGCCTTTAATCTGAATTTTCAGAATCTTTTATCTATACAACTTGAAGGTAATTTATATGATTTGCTCAACCAAATAGAACAACCAACCCAAATTTCAAAATTTTATACCAAACAACACTCAGACTTGAGGGCGTTTCTTGACTACCCCCCAATTGGAAGCAACAGATCCGGGAGTTCAACGAGTTAAACGAGCTCGTGTTGTTGTTCCTTGTAAATCGGCCACAATTTTAATAATTTAATGCAAAACTGAAGCATAGACGCATTATAATTACATTGTCTGGTCTGGTAATCGTCATTATATTTAATTAATTTCAACTGGTTCGGTCCGAACTCGGGAGCAATACGTATTCAGTGTCTTATCATTAATGTAAAATACGTCTTAATTGTTGAGGCACAATGGGCGCAGCCTGCTCCGACCGAGACTCGACTCTTTTTTAACAATAGAAACCCGCCCCGCACCGCCCCGTACCGCCCCGTACCGCCCCCTAGTTACCCAAAATTGGGCCCATCGCTTTTGCCTATTAAGGAGCATCATAATAATAATATGTAATGGCGGCAACAACAACAACAACAGCTGCAAGCAATAACTTTACATGTGTGCGATAAGGAGTAGGAGGCAAGGAGGAGGGAGGCAGGGAGGAAGGATGGAGTATATAGCTTGGGGGACTGGGGATTGTAGGACCCTTGTTTGGGGCTGATTGGGGTAAGTTGTGGGTAGTCTGTGAGTGGCGCTGCGCTTGGAGACGCATTCGAAGCAATTTCCACAATTTTCGTATTGTTTGCTTAATTAATTCTGCACAAAGATTTTCATTTACGAGTGTGCGGCATGTGTGTGTCTCCGTCTGTGTGTGTGTGTGTGTGTGTGTGTGTGCGAATGTGGTAAATCACCATGGAGGAAATTCAAACTTTTCCCGGCCAAAAGAAGTTATGGGCACTCGACACAAGCCATTGGGCTAACTTCATATTAAAGCTTTAAGTCGAGATTTCCAGAAAATTTCAGCAAATTTTATATGAGAAAAAATCTGTATTTTCCAGAAATTATGGGCACTCTACACTAAGCCATTGGCGTAACTTCGTGTTAAAGCTTTAATTCGAGTTCTCCAGAAAATTTCAGCAAATTTCTTTGGGAAATAATCTGTATTTTCCATAAATTTTGGGCACTCTACACTAAGCCATTGGGGTAACTTCGTGTTAAAGCTTTAAGTCGAGTTCTCTAGAAAATTTCAGCAAATTTCTTTGAGAAAGAATCTGTATTTTCCAGAAATTATGGGCACTCTACACCAAGCCATTGGGGTAACTTCATATTAAAGCCTTAAGTCGAGTTCTCCCGAAAATTTCAGCAAATTTCTTTGAGAAAAAATCTGTATTTTACAGAAATTATGGGAACTCGACACAATCCATTGAAGTAACTTCATATTAAAGCTTTAAGTCGAGTTTTCTAGAAAATTTCAGCAAATTTTATATATGAAATTATGTATTTTCCAGAAAGAAATTCGACTGTACAAAGTTTTCCAACTTTTCATTGAAAAACTGCTACAATTTTGCTTAAATTACTATTAAAATGTTGGCCTCGGTTGACCAGTGGATTGCGCACTGTCCCGCCAAACAAGAGGTGCGAGTTCGAGTCCCGCCTATGTCAATAGACATGACCCTCCTAGAAAAACTAGCTTGTGGCGTAGGATTTGAAATCCATCCACGTAAAACAAGTTCTTCACTGAAGGAAGCCACAAATAAAGAAAAATAATGTTTCAGGTATTGACCCTATAAGATTGTTATTACCATATAATAAAAAAAAAGATGATAGAGTGCTACACAATGAAATATACCTTGAATTGATATAGTTTATTTATATATATTTAGTATAGGGCCTCGGTGAACCAGTGGACTCAAGTCCCGTTTATGTCAATAGGCATGACCCTCCTAGAAAAACTAGGTTGAGGTGTAGGATTTGAAATCCACCCGCGTAAAAAAAAGTTCTCCAGTGAAGGATGCCAGAAATAAAGCAATATAGTGCTTCAGGGCTTGACCCTATAGGATTGTTATGGCCATATAATAACAATAATTTGTTTATTGCAATTTTTGCCCCTGCATTTGTGCATTTTGCCCATGGTGGCGTGATTGTGCACACTTTTGTATTGGTGTGTTTGTTGGATTTGTTGCGGTACTCGCAGCTGTTTTGTGGTTATTACAGCAAGCCGCACACACACATAAACACACACACACACACACACACATATTTACCACATATGTGTGCATTTATAGTCGTTTATAGACAGACCCCGCACCCCGTTCCTTAGCCCAGATCGTGTCGCGTAATGAGTTTATATCATTTAATGAATCCCACCTCGCAAAGCGCCAAATGAGCAATAAAATCACATTTAAAGACCGCGCCTTTAACAATCAAATGCAATCTAGAATTCCCAATTGTAATCAATCCGTCTGAAGTAATCGAAATTCATTATAGTTGTATTTACTTCCATCGAAATTTCTCAAAGGAAACATCGCTTGTTTTCCACTGTATCCGCCGACTGGCAGAATACTTCAGACTAATTTCTTTGACAGCCTATAAATCAAATGTCTCAAACCTTATAGAGCAATTAGTCATAACTGACTGTCTGACCCACCCATTGACTGACTGACAGACCGAAACTGGCACAATGAATTACAATGTTCTTTTTTTGGAAGTCCTGAAACAGCTGTGGGCACACAAACCATTGATAAATATATTTTGATATCTCAAAATTTCTTTAAGCTCTGCCAAATTTTATTTGATATCTTCCGCTTCATTTGTATTTTTTCGGATAATAAACATAGATATATATCAAAGGCGAGGACAGTTAATCACAACCAGGAGCTGGTGGTTGTCAAGAACTTTAAATCTCTTAAGATACAAAGTTTTTAAATTTTACAAGTTTTCTCTAGTTTTACAAAATAATTTTTTTGAAAATAAAGTACTTTATTGATTTCAACATTCTATCATATCATTGTCCTTTCTTCATATCAGATATTAACCACCCGTTTATTTTCAAACACTAAAACCTTCTTAAACGTTATCGCGATTTAGTGAAACGGATCTGGGGAAATTTTTTTATCTTTCGCCCCATTTAAGGAAATGCACTATTCCCTTCACCGTAACCGAGTAACCGTCTAAAACTGAGCAGATTTGACATCAATCGGATAATTCTAATTACGGTCAATAGATGCTTCTATTAAATACAAAACAGTGGAAGGCTTTTTACTGGACCTATAGGAAACCATTTTCAGGAGCCTTTTTTATTGTATAGTCTAGTCTGTAGTCTTTGATGCTGCATATTAGATATAAGCTGCCCCATTTATGAACAATTCAATTCCCGAGTTCCCTTCTAGGGGTTCACCAATCCTTTACAGAATTCAGCCGATATGCATCCGATATACCATAAAATAACAATAAATTCACGACTTATAATCAGATCGATTTTGGATTTGTTGGAATGTATTTAAGGGGTAGAGGTGGAGAACTATCGATAGGCGTGGCAGAATCTACAATTTTTGATACTGCTTCGATAGCAGAGTTGTTTTGTACAGACAGTCTCTCTGTCCAAAATTCCACCCGAACTTCAAAAGATTGCTAGCTAAGCACAATCCATGCTCGTTTTACTTTAAAAAAGTTCTTGAATCAAATTCAGTTAAGCTGCAATCTATATAGTATATCATTTGTAGCTTGAAATATCATAAAATTAAATGAACTGAAATATTATCTCTTTTCACATTCAAGAAAATTCGAAAATGCTTCAAGAAAGATATTTCTGGAGTGAAACCCGTTTTGGATACAAAGTTGGAAAAAAACGTTTCGTTTGAAAATGATTTGGTAATTTTTCGGGGAGTTGTCGTAGAGCTGTGTTTGAGTGGATTAAACTCGTTTCTGTTGCGAATTGTTGCAGACGGCAAATGCCGGTGGCTTTTGTAAGTTTTTGCATAGATACGATATTGGGAGTGCGGGGGTAAAGGGAGTTTTTGTTCTTTTCAACTGGTTTATGCCTCGCCCCACGCCCCACGCCCAACGCCCACCAGCCACCATCCTCAACGGTTTAACAACTCTCTGGCAACTCTTTCGCGGCATGCAAGGAATTATAGATTGTCGTGCGCTCGAGTTTCCAGCGTGACGAAGTTGAACGTGGAGCGCCCTGTAGTTGGGGCTATGCGTAACCGTCGCCTTCAATTTCTGTGCCGGAGTACGGTATCTGTCGGATGGGTGTATCTCCAAGGCTGGGTGGATAGGTTGGTTGGTTGGCTGGATGGTTGGATGGTTGGATGGGTGTGGCATTTGGGAGCGGCAGGCTGACATACGCCCAATACTCGTGCCTGTATGTTGTTCATATTGAAGGGAAACTATTTTACCGCTCAATTGATTTTGCAATTTATTTGCGCGCATTACGCGAGCTCTCCCAGACAGTGGCAGTGGCAGTGGCAGGATCCGAACCCGAATCCGGAATGGGGATACACGTGTCCTGAGCCCAAAAACGAGCGTTTGCCGGTGTGGGCAGTGGAGCGGTGAGGCAGTGGGCCAGTAGGGGGTTAAGGGAGGTTAAGGGGCGCGTTTTCAATTCTATTTACTCCCAATAATCATCATCAATGTCAGTTTCGCTTGCACTAAAATAAAATAACAACAGTATCAGCAACAGCAACAGCAACAATAAGAACAACAACAACAACTGCCACAACGACAATATTGAGCCAAGTACAAAAGTAACAACGTCAACAGAATCATTGGCGGTATTGACGCTATTGAAGCTATTGACGGCAGGAACAAAGGCGACTGTCACTTGTTGTTGTTGTCGTTGTTGTCGCTGTTGCTCCTTTTGTTGTTGTTGTTGTTGTTGTTGTCACAGTTGCCCAGACGCTCGCAACGAGACACACACGATGGAAGGATTATCTTTGGCGCGCCGAAGATTTCATACTCTTTTTCGAAAATATCGGTAGTTAATAGCTAATCTTGGGAGTATGTGAATTTTCAGTCAAATCCGTTTGAAAACATGATGGGTCATATGAAAGCTAAAGGTTATAATAGTCCGATCCTTATGAAATTTGATGGAGCTCTAGATAATAACAAATCTTTTGAACTTTCACTCTTATACATTGAAAAACATGGGAAATATGGGCAAAACCGACTTTTGGTTATATGACAGCTCTATGATATAGAAATCCGATCATTTTAAAACTAAATGGAGCGATAGATAATAACAAATCTTAGGATTATGGAAGCTTTCAGTCAAATACATTTGAAAACATGAGGAATATGTGCAAAACCGACTTTTGGTTATAAGGCCACTATATGCTATAGTAGTCCGATCCTTATGAATTTTCCTACAACAGTATATAATAACAAATCTAAAAAGTATTTGAACTTTCAGTTCATTGGAAAACGTAGGAAATATGGGCAAAACCGATTTTTGGTCATATGAAAACTATATTATATAGTAATCTTTATGATATTTGGTAGAGCAGTAGATAGTAACGAATCTTGGGAGTATGTGCACTTCAATCAATCAAATATCTTAGAAAACATGGGAAATATGGCCAAACCGATTTATGGTTATATGACAGCTATATCATATAGTAGTTCGATCCTTATAGAATTTGGTGGAGTGGTAGATAATAAAAGATCTTAGTGAATAAGCTTTTAGTCCGATACATTAGAAAACATGAGAAATATAGTCAAAACCGATTTATTGTATAGGACTATATGATATAGTGGTCCGATCCGAGCGGATCCGACAAATGTGCTGACGCTCAAAAAAAAAGGCTATATCTCAAACATGGCTCCATCGATTTCTTTTGTCCGCCTGGCCATTCTGAGTGTTTTGGGGGTCTACGACACATCCTTCAGTGCATTACATACTTGCGGACAAAGTGAATATACCATTTTCTTCGTAAAGGGTATAAAAAGGAGCCGAAGAGTCAGCAACGCATTGAGAGTTGATGTTTATATAGATTGCTGGCAATTTCAAGAATTACAACCGTCACACACACACACACACACAGACACACACACATGCCAGCCGGCAAGGACAAACACTCGAAACACGTCGCCAGCGACGTGCGCATCTCGTGCCGCGCTCATCCTGGCCAACTCCTGCCAACTCCTGCCATCTCCTGGCATCTCCTGCTCCGACTGGCAGCCACACATTGCCCAATGCCAATCGCTGGTGAAGTGCCAAGCAGTCAGCGACGAGTTCAGCATGCCATTCCCCATTCCTCAATCCCCATCCTCCATTCCACATTCCCCCATGCCCACTGCCCCATCCTCCAGCTCCGTTTATTGTTATTTTTCCAACAACAAATGCAATCACTATACGGCACATGAACAGGAGAACTTGTCAGCTCCCGGAGTCGCATGCAAAAAAAGCCGTACACTCCACACTAAGTTCCACTCGCATATGCACGTACGAGAAGACATAGTCGTAAGACAGACAGACAGACGGGCGGACAGACGGGCGGACGGAGGGACGGAGGGACAGACAGGCAGACATCTCCATTGCAGCATTAGGTGTATCTTGCTCTGAGAATCGTGCAGATCGACGCGTTAATGCAGACACATGGACAGGCAGCAATTCGTTTATTCTAATCTGGCAGTTGCCGAAAATTGGCATACCCTATTTTTCTACAGACATAGGGTATCAAATCGTTTGTGCACAGTAACCGCTTGGAGATCTATTGGGGCCTTGAGGAATGCCACATCTGAAGTTCTTCAATAAGTTTGGCTTTGAAAGTTCTTACAAAAGTTAAAAATCTAAAGATTTTGTTTGTTTAAAATCCTTCAATTCACTCCAGGATGTGGATTAATGGGGGTAACTAAAGGGTTAAAAATAGGACAGAAGTATACAAATATACCAGAGGCTTCCAAAAACTAAATTTTAATGACTTTTTCTAAAGAAAAAACGGTAAGTTTAAAGATTCAAGCATATTTTTTGATAAAAACCAATATAGTTTAAAATATTATTATAATATGGCCATAACAACCCTATCGAATCCTAGTCTGATACACTATTTTCCTTAATTTCAGCTTCCATCACTGAAGATCTTTTTTGATAGAATTCGATGGATTTCAAATCCTACGGCACAAACTTGTTTTTCTAGTATAATCATTCTATCGTCATGAGTTGGACTCGAACCCACACTTTTTGGGTGACGGAACAGTGCGTTATCCACTGGTCCACCGAGGCCAAGAACTCCGACCCATAATTTACAGCTGAAGATGGGATGAATCATATATCATGTTGCACAATCTGAATCATCCAAAATGCGCAATGATTCGAGTTTGTCCCTCAAGAAACTAATAAACAATTTGGAACACCAAGGACGAATTCAAACGAGAGGAAGTCATTCCACATATTCAAATAATTCCAACTGATCTTCCATAATTTAAGATAATTCAGAAGGCCCTTTCGGTTCGGTTTTGCCCCGAAAAATCAATCAAATCAATTATCTGCGTTTCATTATCACTCTGGGGTTATATGAGAAAGTGAATTTGTAGCGAGGAAAAGTTCGTCGGGTGCTCGAGTTATACATAGAAATTTAATGATATCCTCAAGTATTCACTTTTGTGGCACATTCAACTGGAGTATATTGACTTGCGTAAGAAAATGTTGCATGTTCTTTGGCTGTTCTGTGGTTTTGGCGTTGCGCGTGTTCACAATTTCCCCTTTTGCAGTGTTTTTGGCTCCGATTTGCTGCTCCCTTTGGCATTTTCAAGTATCAAAATTGGTAAAAATAATAATGAGTTATATAACAAGAAGTCAAAGAATTGTCTGCACGATGTTGAGCGACTGACAGATACCCAATGAAAAAAGGTAAAAGAAATATGCCAAAAAATTAAGATGACTGAAAATTTGCCTTCTACATGATATGATGTGTTGTTCTTTGGAAATCTTGATCGGATCCTTAAGAAATCTTTAAGAAAATAAACTAAAAATGTAAATTACTTTTGACTTGGTATGAGTTGGTCTATATGCCAAATTTGAGGTCTACAGCACAATGTTATATAATCTAAAAAGACTGTCTCGATTTAATGCTGTACAGTATTCGATGTTATACAATAGTATACGATATTATATGAGAGTACACGATAGTTTATTGTTAACTTCGCCGTGTGCTTTCGTGTACTAGTTGCAAATATTTATTGAGAACTATTAACCCGTTGAGGAATCCAAAAAGACTTGCTCGATTCGATGCTACATGGTATACAAAATTATACGATAGTATACGATAGTTTAGTGTTAGCTTCGCTGTGTGCTTCCATGTGTTAGTTGCAAATATTTGCTGTGAACTATTAACTTATTGAGGAATCCAAAAAGACTTGCTCCATTCGATGCTATATAGTATTCGATATTATACGATAGTTTATTATTAACTTCGCCGTGTGCTTTCGTGTGCTAGTTGCAAGTATTTATTGGGAACTATTAACCCGTTGAGGAATACAAAAAGGCTAGCTCCATTCAATGCTACATGGTATACAAAATTATACGATATTATACGATATCAGCTGTAAATTATATCGTGTAATAGATAGCATACGATAGTTTAGTGTCAGCTTCGCTGTGTGCTTTCGCGTGCTAGTTGCAAATATTTACTGTGAAATATTAACCCTTTTTGGCCAATTTTAGTGGTTTTAGGGTATCCAAAGTAGTATTATGTCGAGCTAAATGCGCTTAGCGACAAATCCGGTTGTCATGGTCAGACACAAATACCAACACACAAATAAAATCATGTGTGTAAAAATTAACAACAAAACACCAAAAAACAACATCTCCTCACGTGCTAAGCTCGCAAATTTGTTCAAAAAATACCAAAAAAATACCATAAAAACACAAAAAACAGGCGAGTGCAGAAAAAAGTAGACGACTAAGAGGTATCCTTTGAAAACTTTATTAATTATTTTGATCTTGGCCATGGAACTGCTGCCACAAGCCAAAGACACAACGTGTAACCGGATGATAACCGTGCATCTCCAGTCTTGTCTCAATAATCCCGTGTGCACTTTGACTCTTGAATGATTTATGGATAAATTTCAACAGCTGGAAATATGCTATATATCGTTGGTGGTATATAATACATATATGTGTCTCAACGCGTTCATAATCGGATACGGATAAGGATATGGAGATATGCAAGCCAGTTTATTGGCTTGCATTGAGTGCTCCGAGTACAGGGTATAAAAATAGATTACAATGGTATAAAGTTAACAATGCGCGACCTCTGCGATGCATGCCTTTGAACTGGGGAGGGGGGTACCAAGGACACACACACTCTGAGGCACACACACATTCACGTAAGCTAGGGTATAAATTCACGAGTCCTGCGAGTCGCTAAAACGCAAACAAAAATTTGCAGCTTTCTATCGCATAAATAAAGTTTAAAATAAAGTGAACAAGAAGAAGTTGCAAGTGGCAGGGTGGCCGGGTGGCCGGGTGGCCGGGTTGCCGGGTGGAGGGGTTGGAGGGGCTAGAAGAATACAGCATGCCACAAAGTTCACACGCAAAGGCGTGCGTGCCACGCCCCAAAAACAAACGTCATTTAAAAGTTATTTCAGCGTTAGTTGGTGTTTATGTAAAAGTAGCTGCCGGGCATAAACATTTCGTCCGCCCGACCCGCCCACCGCCCCCCGACTCGCTGATGTTTAAGCAAACTTCGCACTCCAAACACACACAAACAGACACACTCACCCCCCTAACACCCCTAACACACATGTCTACATATGTGAGTATCATATAAGCCCTAGCGATGGACACGCCGCAGCGGTCTCTATTTAAACGTTTTCGGCCCACAAAACACGTCAGTGGGAATAGTTGAGTCACGCACGAAAATATCGTATATGAAATTTCAGCAAAACAAGTTGAACACTTGGTTGAGCTATTATAATTGTCGCTATAAAAGGATCGACAGTTATGATATATCATAACGACACTATCTGTCAACGAATTTCATAAATATTACAAAAATCTAGCAATGCTTCCCAGAAAAACTAGGTTGTGGCATAGAATTTGAAGTCCACCCGCATAACAATTAAAAAGAAAAAACTAGTTAGTATAGTTTAACAAGTTAGTATCTTTAGACAGCCACATACCAAATCTAACGACTTTTGCGTAAAATTTGTGGCTGCTATACACATTTCGTAACTTTCCGGGACAATGGAGGGGTTTATCTAAATGTTGGGAAATTCCATTCAGCAGTTTCTAATCATGACCGTATTTATTGAACTTGGTGTTGATTGCTCTATTGATGCCAAAGTTATCGGTATTTTATCGAAAAACATTACTAGCGATTATCGAGCAAAGGGGACGTGGCATCCGAAATTTGACAATCTCGTACTGCGTATGCTATACACGAATCTTCGTGACAAGTTTGAAGTCTGTAGCTTTTGTAGTTTCCGAGATCGGCGGAACAGACGAACAGGTTGGACGGACATGGCTATATTGGCTATTGATGCTGATCAAGAATATATATATACTTTATGGGGTCTGTCACGCCTCCTTCTGCCTGTTATATACATTCCGACAAGACTATTATAACCTTCTTCCCCTTTTTTAAATAAATATATAAAAAGGTATCAACGAAGGAAGCAGTTATAAAGACAATAAATACTTCAGGCTGTGACCCGATAGGGTTGTCAAAAAATTTTAACATTTTAAACTGGGTGCATTTGGAACAATCTTGCCGAGGTTTGTCTGGAAATCATGCCATCAACTAAAATTATGAATAATAATAAAAAATAAGAGTCCATTGATCTAAAACAGAAAAAGGTAGAAAAAGTTTGAAAATTGATTTAATTTACGAAAACACAACTTAAGGACATTGACTTGCGATATTATAGATATATTTTTGAAGCCTTAAACATATCATAGATTTTTTAACTTTTTTAAAAATTTATTGAGCATGTAAAAGTATGCAGCAATTTTGTTTTATTATTATTGAACTATTTCATGGAAAATAGAATGAGGTTTATATATCGTTTTTATGGGTCAATCACGTTCAACTTTAGCGGATAATAACAAAACATATGGACATAGACAATTAAAAGCCAAAAAATGTCTAAACTTAGTAAACTTCTACGTTTCGCACATATTCCTTATAGTGCAGAATGGGTTTACTATATTTGTAGATTCGAAAATGGTATAAATTACAACAAAAAAAATGTCCACTGTGGTTTCACCCGTTAGCCAAAAGCGAAGAAGAGTTCCCAAAAAATTGGAACAAAATAAAAAACTGCAGAATGTAGTTTCCCAAAATTTTGATACCCCCTTTGATAGCAGCCACAAATTTTATGCAAGAGCCGTGAAATTTGGTATGTGGCTGTCAAATGATACTATGCAGAAAGAGGCATCAAAAATTTTTTTCCAACCTAATTTGATCCTCCCTAAATTAAGTAAGTGCTTATATATTCTACAATTCGTATTATAAAGGTTTGAATTGCAAAATATATATTTATGACGATGTAATCACCCAATGAGGCCCAATGGGGCCTCAGTGGACCAGTGGATAGCGCACTGTCCGCCGAACAAGAGGTCGTGGGTTCAATTCACGCTCATGTCAATAGGCATGACTCTCCTAGAAAAATTATGTTGTGGCGTAGGATTTAAAATCCACCCACCAAAAAAATTCCTTGAGTGAAGGAAGCAGAAATAAAAGGAAAATAATGCTTCAGGCTTTGACCCGATGAGGTTGTTATGGCCATAAAATAATAATCAACCAATCTTAAGGTTCCCAAAAAATTGCAAAAGCATCGGCCTCAGACCATCTCTAGCTGGCCAGCAGCTATGCTCGGCCCGAGGCCATCTCTAGTTTGGGCACCAACACACACACACACACACACGCCTGGGCACGCGCACACAAATGAACTAAACACTACGTGCTGATTACTGCAAACGAAAGGATTTCCCACACAGGATTTTTGCCGCGCCAACAACAACAACACCAACAACAACACCAACAACAACAGCAACAACAACAATCGCCGCACTGAAAAGGCGCCACCAGAATTTACGGCAGGATCTCATTTGTTAGTTTTGTTTCTGTTTGCCAAGCATTTCACGCGATCCAAGCACAGGGACACCCGTACACACACTCCCGGACACACACACCCGTACACACACTCCCGGACACACACACCCGTACGCACACCCGTACCCACCGTGTCCAGGTACAACCTCCCATGTCGGTGGACAAAGCTGCCCGCTTAACAAAATATTTAGCCGGGGTGTACATTTTAATGCCCCGCAAACCCCATGTGGCGACACCAACATAACTAAGGTGTCAAACTGTCGCCCGGACAAAATCAAAGTAGGCCCAATTACACAATGCAACAGAAATTACATCTTTTTAATTGCCGCCCAAATGGGCTTCAAAATTTTTATAGGTTTTTTAGCTCTACGAAAAGAGCTACAGTCCTTAAATTTAGTATATAATATCTCGTATTGCTGAGGCACCAAAAATATATTTAAAATTTTTGTTAAGTAAAAAACTTTTGGTGAAATGCATAAAATTTGAATGGCAAAAGAAAAGAAAATTTCTGAAATTTTGGTGCCACGCTAGATTAGAATCTTCCTGTGAGTCGTACATATTTGGAGGCTGAATCCTAGAAATCCCTATTAAAGTTCCACAGTTGATTTCGATTGGTATTTTAACATTAATCAAACTTAAATAGATTCCACCAAATTATTTCCGGGTATATTTGATAGATAATTTTCAGTTAAAAATTCTTAAAAATTATCAAGACAGACTTCTTGCCATTAGCTATATCCTCGCTTGTCGGGAGCTTAACACACACATCCAGTATTTCGAGAACTATTGCAGTCTTATGTAGCATCCATATTTACTTTTAAACCTAAGCACGGGACTGCACGGAAAAACTCAGAATTCTTTAGGCCTATTGTTATAATAGAGGCCTGTGCTCATTTCTAAAAAAAAAAACACCATTTGGTCATTTCAAACTCATTTCGGAGATAGCGAATTTTTGGAGTACTTAAACTTTCAATGAAATATCTTGAAAATATGGGAAATATGGACAAGCCGATTTATGATTATATGGCAGTTATATCATATAGTAGTTCGATCCTTATAAAATTTGGTGGCGGTAGATAATTACGAATATTGGGAGTATGTGAACTTTCCGTCAATTACGTTTAAAAACATGAGAAATATTGGCAAATGCGATTTTTGGTTATATGGCAGCTATATGAATAAATAGTCCGATCTATATGAAATTTGATGGATCGGCAGACAATGTCAAATCTTAAAAAAAATGTAAGCTTTTAATCCAATTCATTGGAAAACGAGAGAAATACAGGCAAAACCGACTTTTGCTTATATGACAGATCTAAGATATATTAATCGGAGTCTTCTAAAATTAAATGGAGCGATTGATAATAACGAATCTTGGAAGCATGTAAACTTTCCGTCAAATACGTTTGAAAACATAAGAAATATGGGTAAAACCGACTTTTGGTTATAGGGCAACTATATGATAAAGTGGTCCAATCTGATCGGTTCCGACAAATGTGCTGACGCATAACAAAAGAAGACTATGCGTCATATTTCTTACTCAAAAACCGAGGAAATAGTTTGGAAATACATACCGAAGGATAGACAGATGGACACGGCTCACGTCTTGACCATGCGGAGTGTAACTTATGGGGGTCTACGACTGTTCCTTTAATGCATTACATACTCTTGGATAAAGTGAATATACCATTTTCTGCGAAGAGAGTATAATTATAATAATACTCCCATGCGCTTATCATAGCAGACAATAAAACTGACTGTTGCCCGAAACCTTTGAAGCAACCCTCGTTTTTCCATTTTGAGTAACGTGCCATAATGGATTTCTTTTTCCCCCAGCTCATGTTAACCAAAGTTTATTCACTTAAAATTTTGATTAAAGCTCAACTCCAACCCCAAATCAATTGAAACTCGAGCGATGCCAGACTGTTGGCAGCATCTTTGTTGTAGAGTGTAGAGTAATCGCTGGCAAATTGCAGCAAATTGCGGAAAGTTGCTTCGCTGCTCGACTTGAAGTGAATGCTCCGATGTGGCACGAGGCATGGGGCATGAGTGTGTTTCTGTGGCCTTGTGGCATGCTTGATTTTGTGTTGACTACAAGCCAACAATTAACTGCCATTTAGCGCTCAGATTTTGCCAGTCGATTCGATACAATCAGGGCAGACAGACGGACAGACAGACGGGCGGGCCTCCATTGAACTGCTGCTCCTTCTCATCCTGCTGGGCGGACGGCGGAGGCAGGCGAAAGCATTTCGGAGGACATACCTGTCATCGTGGGCTGCCTGGTGGTGCCTCCTCCTGACAGTCTACTGCCTCCTGCCTCCTGCCACCAGCCGGCTGATGCTCTGCCCGGACTCCATTCATTGGCATTTTAAAAGGGACAATTCGCAATTCGGTTGGTTGTCTGGCATTCACAGTGATTGATAGATTGGCTGCATGATTTATTGGCTATTTAGTTTTCCCGCAGCAAATTAGCTAAATAAAGTCAAACGAAATAGACTGTATTTCTCTGCTGTTGTTGTTGTTGTTGTTCCTGGCGTTGCCCCTTTTGCAACGATCCATTTATACGGCAACTTCTGCCACAATCCGTACAATATGTGTCTGTGTGTGTCCATGTACATATCCATGTCCATGTCTATGTGTGTGTGTGTGTGTGTGTGTGTGTGTGTGTGTGTGTGTTTAAGTACTTAACAACTTTTGGCGTAGGTAAAGTTTCCACAGTGGCACCATAAAAGGATCGGAGGAGAAACCCCTAACAAGCAATTGTAACTCATTAAGCGTCGAATTCACAGTAAAGGCGAATTTAAAGCAGGCGCCCAGCTCCGAGGGGCGTACGAAAAGTACTTGTAGAATTCAATAATTCAAGTCCCCCCAAACATGAGGTGCGAGTTCGAGTCCCGCTCCCTCCTAGAAAAAACTAGGTTGTGGCGTAGGACTTGAAATCCACCCACATAAAAAGTTCTTCAGTGAAGGAAGAAGAAATAAATACAAATAGTGCTTCAGGCTCTGACCCGATGGGGTTGTTATAGCCATATAATAAGAATAATAAAATTCAAGGCCAAAATATTTTGCAACATTTGGACAGACAACCCTAAGATAAAGGCCACCGACTTTTCAGCTTTACATAACATTTTGATTTTAAATTTTCAAAAACATGTATGTTTCATATCCCCTAAAAATTTCCAAAAAATAAATGACATATGTCCCGCAAAACAAGATGTCGTGGGTTCGAGTCCCACTCATGTCGATAGGAATGACCCTTCTAGAAAAATAGATTGTGGCGTAGGACTTGAAATCCAATAAAGGTTCTTCATTAATGGAAGCAGAAATAAAGAAAAATACTGCTTTAGGCTTTGACCCGATGAGGATGTTATGGCCATATAATAATAATAAAAACATTCAGGAGAGTCAGGAGTGACATTACCATTTTACAAAGTCGTCTTTGGCCATTTTCCCATGTGCATAGTCCGGCCAACCCCGGTGTGAGTTCGAGTCTCTCTATTGACCCTCCTTGAAATACAAGAGTGTGGCGTAGGATTTGAATTCCAATAAAGGTTATTCAGTGAAAGAAGCAGAAGTAACATAATAATACTGCTTTGACCCGATAGTTGTTTTTATAGTCATACAATAATAATTATAATAATAATATTTTCATATCTCTATATGTGATAGTTGTTATAGATATGATAGTTAGGGGCCTCGGTGGTCCAGTGGTTAGCGCACTGTCCCGCCTTTAGGCATGGCCCTTCTAGAAAAAAGCAAGGTTATGGCGTAGGGTCTGAAATCCACCCAAGTAAAAAAGAGTTCTTCAGTGAAGGAAGCAGAGATAAAGGAAAATAGGGCTTTTGATTTTGACCCGAAAGGGTGGTTGTGGCCATATAATAATAATAATAATATATGATGGTGGTGGACCATTGGATAGCGCACTATACCACTCATGTCGAGAACATGAATTTTTCATTGGACAACAAATTTTCACAATAAATTTTAAGATTTGAATCGACGAATGATTGAATGACTTAAAAATATTGAATTTCCAAATTTTGTCTTTGAATTTAATACGCTAATAATTAAAAAAAAATTTCCGATAACCTAGTTTTGTGGATAAATAATATTTATTTTTGGAATTCCATAGCCTAACTTAAAGCTTTTACCTTGCGCTACAAATGTATCGATAGTTTATTGTTTCACTAAAGTTCTGTGGAAATTTCAATGAATTTTTCACAGAAAATCTGCATAAATGTGGCATGTTTCGTGGCAACCCTCTTATGGAGGTGCTGGAAAAACAGCAACAACAACAACAGGGCATACGATAGCTGCGGAATCGACCAAAAAGTTGGAACTGCGTTTACGGTTTTTAGTTGTTGTTGCCGTTGTTGTTGTTGTTGTTTTAGCTGCTTCTTCATCAGCAGGCAGCTAGGCAGGTAGACCAAGTACTAACCTAACTTTGCCCCAAACTGAAACAACAATAATAAACCCGCCTGGTACAACAACAACAACAACAACAACCGACTCTAGTCTCCAAAAGTGACTGGCATTGTTGTGTAATTTGCACCTATCGATGTTAAACTTTTTGCGCAATTTCCTTAGCCCCAACGAGTGGAGTTCCAGAAGAGCTCCACAACTCAATAGCTTTGAATCGAAAACAAAAATAGTGCCATAAAAGTTTTTTAATGAAAGCAAGTTAGGAAGGATTTACTTCGGCGCACCGAAGATTTCATACTCTATTCGAAGATAGCGGTAGATAATGACGGATGGGCAAAACCGACTTTTGCTTATATTGCAGCTATATGATATATTAGTCCGATTCTTAGGAAATTTGGTAGAACGTTAGATAATGATGAATCTTCAGAGTATGTAAGCTTTCATTACAATACGTCAGAAAACATGGGAAATATCGGCAAAACCGATTTATGGTTATGTGGCAACTATATGATATAGAAATCTGCTCCTTATGAAATTTGGTCGAGCGGTAGATAATAATGAATCTTGAGAATATGTAAGCTTTCTGTCCAATAAGTCAGAAAACGTGGGAAATATCGGCAAAACCGACTTTTGTTTATATGGCAGCTATATGATATAGTAGTCCGATCCTTATTAAATTTGGTAGAACGTTAGATAATAATGAATCTTCAGAGTATGTAAGCTTTCATTACAATACGTCAGAAAACATGGGAAATATGGGCAAAACCAATTTATGGTTATGTGGAAACTATATGATATAGAAATCTGCTCCTTATGAAATTTGGTGGAGCTGTAGATTATAATGCATCTTGAGAGTATGTAAGCTTTCTGTCCAATAAGTCAGAAAACATGGAGAATATGGGCAAAACCGACTTTTGTTTATATGGCAGCTATATGATATAGTAGTCCGATCCTTATTAAATTTGGTAGAACGTTAG
>JBANCY010000238.1:0-49847 GCA_037040045.1 Phorticella flavipennis | reverse complement strand
GTGTGTGTGTGTGTGTGTGTGTGTGTGTGTGTGTGTGTGTGTGTGTGTGTGTGTGTGTGTGCCTGTGTGTGTGTGTATGTGTGTGTAAGTGTGTGTGTGGCATTCAATGCATTTAAATTTATAATGAGTTGCCGCAGTCAAATGCAATTTAAATATTGTTATTTTTTTATTTAATTGCATTAAGCACACATTCAGTTATTAATCAGACGGAAATCCAATGAAGCAATCGCCGGGCGGACACACACAAACACATAAATATTTACAATTTACGGCGGACTGGCAAATGCCCGGCGACAATTGTCGGCTCCAAAAGCTCCGACCGCAACAATAGACGTGAACGAAATGCAATATATTTGTACAAATTTCATTAAAATTTATAGCTGCCAGCGCGTTGGGGTTCTATGCTAATAAATCAGTAAATTAATATTAGGCTGAGGTCAGGTCAGGCCTCCCTACCCCCTCCTGCATAGGTGACACAATGTGACAACAACAATTTTTACTAAAGACCGAGTTTCCCTGGTCCAAAACATGGGCTTTATTCATTCAAATCGGTTTATTTGAACGTTCCCTTTAAATGTCTGAAAAACATTAGACAAAGCCAACATCAATCAGGTCATGTTTATGCGGGCAGTTGCCATTTACCATCTGCCATTTACCATCTGCCATTTGGATTAGGTCGGCCTACTAATCTATGCGTTGCCCAAATTCAAACCGATTTCGTCTGAACAAACAGCTTTCCATGCAATAAGTTCAAGTTATCGTTGCAAATGACATATCCAAGTCTTGACAGATATATCAGATCATACAGAGAGGCAAATAAAACATAAGAGAAATGTTATGTGCAGGATTATAAACACAACAAGCAGCTGGAAATTCTCCAAATGTCTGCAAAGGCGAATCAATAAATAAGGAAGGGTTTACAAAAACCACAGATTGTTTTATTAGTCTGCATTATCTTTGGCTTAACTAAAATTTCTAACGCTGCTCGAAGTTTCTAGAAATATATAATTCTACAAAAATTGTTATTGGCCCTATGGAGATTCGAACCTCGGACCTAATAAATACCTATCACTAAAAATAGCACAAAACGGATGCTTTTGGGGGTACAAAACGCTTCCTTCTCTGAATTACATTTTCGGAGATAATAGCTTAAAAAATTAGTTGAAAGTTCTTTAAAAGTTCAAAAAATTGTTTGATAGTTCTTTGAACATTCACAAAACTCAAATTTTTGTTGATAAAAGTTAGAAATATTGTACAAATATATAGTCATTCCATTTTTACGATCCTTTTTTACTTTTTGATTCACCCTTGTTAAATGATTTTCAGACTTGGATATGTGGATATGAGATATGGAGCTACTGTAGACGCTGCCAAATAGCCCTGATCACAAGTCAGAAGAATATTAAAACGGCTTCACCCTCCAGAGACCTGACAGAGAGGACTTGACTTCAAATCACTTTTGAAAGCACATCTCCATTTTATTTTATTTTATTTTTACATAGTCGAAATCCTTACCCTACTTCATATTCTTGTTTCTGGTTATAAATACTAACATACTTTCCTAAATATTTTCATATGTCAATTTTCAAATTAAGAATTTTCCATTTTCTATAAAAGTTATACCATTTTCCATAAAAATTATACCATTTTTCCAAGTTTCACAAAAAATAGGTCGTAAATTCACATCACATTTAGCAACTTGAATAAAAACCCGAATTGTATAGCATTTCCCTAAAGAGGAAAATGTTAATTTTGCTGAATAACAAACTAACAACGCCCAGTTCTCATAGATGGCGCTAGCAATACAAAATACTCAATAGATGGCGTCCGCGAACGAATCATGGTAGCACACAGATGGCGCCAGCAAAACGTGGGAAAGAGCAAAATGCTGCGCACATTCAAGACAAGAAAGGGACAACTGTATATGCTTGCGCGCCAATTGGGATATTTACAAAAATTAGATATGAGAGAATTAAACATGTAAAAGTTCTCACTTGTATTTATTCAGTCTTTTCGTTTTATAGTAATTAACCATGCAGTTCTCTATCCTCTCTTTAAAATACC
Source organism: Phorticella flavipennis (assembly GCA_037040045.1). Classification (NCBI taxonomy): domain Eukaryota; kingdom Metazoa; phylum Arthropoda; class Insecta; order Diptera; family Drosophilidae; genus Phorticella; species Phorticella flavipennis. The sequence continues at coordinate 47,783 of JBANCY010000238.1, read as the reverse complement.
CAAAACTTTTTCAAGCTTAGAATGGCAATTTGCTAAATCCCGAAAACAATATTGTCCACAATCTAGAAGATTAAATAAAAGTTCTATTAGTCTAACTTCAAAACTTTTGTTGCATTAAAAAATTACCTGAAATCAGTCGATATCCTAATCGGATAGTTAATATTTCTTTCTCTTTCATCTGCGCTCATGAAGATAATGCAGGCCTTTAACCGTTGACCACAACCTGGTCATTTTGCTATATACTCTGATTCAGTGACAAGAACCTGATACACCGAACATGTTGAATATAACCGACACACTTGTCTTTAGTCTTATCTAAGCACCATCTGTCTATAAAAGATATAATTCACAATCTGATATGCAGATTATTCGAAATATAAGTGCATTTGATTCCATAGTCCTTGATAGTTCAGTTTTGTGGCATAAAGCCAGCTATCCTTCATTTTGAACCGTTGAAATGTTTTGTTCTGACTTAGGAAAGTAGAATAATAAAACTTGTTAATCGACTTTATAATCTCTTTTCTTATACTTCTCAAGTTTAATCTTTCGGTTTCCGATAGGTCCTCAATGTTGCCATGATTAATATATTCTTCAGTATATTCTCCGTCGTCCCACCAAAAAGGAAAATCTGGTATATGTCTCCACTGACTGAGACGATTGAACTCCACTCTCTCATACCTGTAAATATCATGCATATATTTCAGGCGTACAAAACTTCCGCTTCCCAATGGTAAGCCTAAGGCGAGCGCCACTTCATCCCACTGAGGAACATTGCCGTAACCTCCTCTTGATCTTACCAGGACATATAATCTAAAAAAAAATAGATATATGTTAATGGCTTTATCATGATGATGATCATAACACTTACTTGAACATGTTAACACGATGTTCCAATACGTGCATAAAGTGTGCCTGTCCAAAGCGAGTTACGAAATTCTTTTGCTGTTGCTGGAAATTGTTCCAATTCCAAAGAGAACAATCTGTATGATGCGAGCATTCCAATAATAGAGATTTATGCTCATAATCAATGTTATCTCTTCTTGGACTCGGTATGCGATCTGGTAATCGTTCGTATACTTCTAAGGACTCTTCTTGAGCGGGTATGGGCCCTTCTGCCATGGGTACATGTCCTTCTGCCATGGGTACATGTCCTTCTGCCATAGGTAAATGCCCTTCTGCCATGGGTACATGCCCTTCTGCCATGGGTACATGCCCTTCTGCCATGGGTACATGCATTTCTTCCATGGGTACATGCCCTTCTGCCATGGGTACATGCCCTTTTGCCATAAGAACATGACCATCCGCCATGGGTACATGCATTTCTTCCATGGGTACATGCCCTTCTGCCATAGGTACATGTCCTTCTGCCATGGTCACATGCATCTGTCCTTCTGGTATGGGTAATGGCTCTTCGGGTATTTGTATGGACAAAGGCACTTGGTGTGGGGGTATGTGCTCTACTGGCATTGATAAATGCTCTCCTGGAATGGGTATGGGCTCTTGTGGTATCGGTATCGGTTCTTGCATGGGTACAGGCTGCTCCAGTATGGGTAAAGGCACTCCATGTATGGGTTCATCATGCATGGGATCTTCCTGTAAGTGTATAGGATCTTCTGGTATGGACAAAGGCTCTCCTGGCGGGGGTATGGGGAAAAGCTCTTCTGGAAGGTGTATGGTCTCTGCTGGTATGACTATGTGCTGTAGTATGGTTATGGACTCTTTTCTTTGCCTAGATATTGGGTATTGGGGAATATACACTGGTCTCTGGGAGGACTCCGCTGGCTGTGAAGATGCAGATTCTGTGTTGTGTGGCAGTTCTGCTTGCTGTGGAGGTCCTGGTTGCAGTGGAGGCTCTACTCTCAGTTGAAGCTCTTCTAGTAGTGGAGGCTCTGCTTGCAGTGGAGGGTTTTCTAGCAGTGGAGGCTCTGTACGCTGCGGAAGTTCTTCCTCCAGTTGAAGCTCTTCTAGCAGTGGAGGCTCTGCACGCAGCGGAGGCTCTTGCCGTAGTGGAGGCTCTTCCCGCAGTTGAAGATCTTCTAGCAATTGAGACTCTTCTAGCAGTGGAGGCTCTGCTCGCTGTGGAGGCTCTACCAGAAGTGGAGGCTCTGCTCGCAGTTGAAGATCTTCAAGCAATTCAGACTCTTCTAGCAGTGGAGGCTCTGCTCGCAGTGAAGGCTCTACTCTCAATTGAAGCTCTTCTAGCAGTGGAGGCTCTGCTTGCAGTGAAAGCTCTTCCTGCAGTGGAGGCTCAACTCTCAGTTGAAGCTCTTCCAGTAGTCGAGATTCTTCCAGCAGTGAAGGGTCTGCTCGCAGTGAAGGCTCTTCCCTCAACGGAGGCTCTACTCTTAATTGAAGATCTTCAAGCAATTGAGACTCTTCTAGCAGTGGAGGCTCTGCTCGCAGTGAAGGCTCTTCCCGCAGTGGAGGCTCTGCTCTTAATTGATGATCTTCAAGCAATTCAGACTCTTCTAGCAGTGGTGGCTTTGCTCGCAGTGGAGCCTCTTCCCGCAGTGGAGGGTCTGCTCGCAGTTGAAGATCTTCAAGCAATTGAGACTCTTCTAGCAGTGGAGGCTCTACTCTCAGATCAAGCTCTTCTAGCAGTCGAGCGTCTTCTAGCAGTGCAAGCTCTTCCGGCATTAGAGGCTCTCCTCGCAGTTGAAGCTCTTTTAGCAGAGGAGGCTTTTCCAGTAGTGGAGGTTCCGCTCGCAGTGGAGACTTTTCTCGGAGTGGAGATTCTGGTCGCTGTTTATACTCTGCTTTCTGTGTAGACTCTGCTCTCCCTGAAGGCTCAGCTACCTGTGAGGAGACTGCTTTGGATGTGGTTGGGGCATCCGGCAAAGATTCAGTGGACTGTGCCTCCTTCTTAAGCGGTTTCTTTCTTGGCTTTGCTGGGTTTGTTTTTGGTGGGTCTGGTTTTTTCACGTCCTTATGTTTATTATTTATGTGGCGCATCAGATTATGTACTGATCCTGCGGCATATTTGCAGTATGGACAGGGCTTGCACTGCGACACAGGGACTTTGCCTTTCTCATGGTTACGTTCGTGCCGCTCGAGGTTGAAGGATCTGTTCGTCGTGTAGCTGCAGCCCTTTCTGCGGCACTTGTATTCGTCTCGATAATTGTTGCTCATTTCGCTGGTTTACAAACAACATTTATCACATCACAAGAATCAATCAAAGCAACAGTAAACAGGCAGAATCCATGGCAGCAAGAAGACTAAAAAGAAGAAGAATCTGGTTGTCCGTCACGCTGCAACTGTAAATTTAAAACTTGAGAACAACAAATGCTAGCCAAAGCTAACAACTGTTAAGTTTAACAGAATGTTAATGAACGCTGGCAAAATATGCATTTTACAATAATTTATAGGTGTTCAATGCAAGTGGAGCATAGTGTAAAGTTACAGATACTTGTTGTGGCAGTAAACAACGCATTAAAACTTAAAATCTAAGCATGTTTAATAAAACATTCAAATTATAACAGTGCCAAATGAGTGCAAAATAACAGGCATACAAGTATCGATAACAGCAAACAGCTGATTGCACAGCTCAAAATATGTAACAAATTGTTAAACTTGCAATTATTATACAGACAGATTTAAAATTATATGCGAAATAGAAGAAATAGCTTAATTCCTACATCTAAAGCAGCCGAAAGCACGTTTAACATGCATGCACTTATCGATCTACTTCGATAACACAGTGCATCGATTGCAAAATGTTGCCGGTGGAAACTTTAGACGTCATTCGAATTGCTAACACGGCCTACGCCGGGCGTATAACTGGTATTCTCGACTACAAACACAAAAGCCCACACATATATCAATACATATTATTCTAAATATACTTATAGTGCAGCTGCATTCCATTAACTTTAGAGCAACGCAATTGACTAAGGTGGGTAAAAGGCATCGTCATCGTCGCAAGCAAAAAAATAAAGAAAAAAATCAATTTGCAATAGTTCAAAGGTTTCTGTTGCCGCAACATCCGATAGCAGAATCTCTGATAACGATTTATTTCTATTTCTGTCATAATTCGCAGTTCGAAAATGGCAAACGAACGTCTGGACGTTATAATATTTGGCGCCAGCGGCTTTACGGGCAAATACACCGTCTATGAGGCGGTCTCCGTGCTGAAGGACATGCGCTGGGGCATTGCCGGACGCAATCGGGAGAAGCTGCAGGCGGTGCTCAAGGAGATGGGTGCAAAGGCCAAGAAAGACTTGTCCCAAACGCCCATTTTCATTGCCGATGTCAATGATGAGGCATCGCTGCTGGAAATGGCCAGATCTTGCCGCATTGTGGTCAATACAGCCGGTCCGTATCGTTTCTACGGCGAAAATGTGGTGCGCGCCTGCATCGAGTCCGGCACACATCACGTGGATGTCAGCGGTGAGCCGCAGTACATGGAGACCATGCAGCTGAAGTACCACGAGCGCGCCAAGGAACGCGGCGTCTATGTGGTCAGCGCCTGCGGCTTTGATTCCATACCCGCCGACATGGGCGTTGTCTTTGTGGAGAAGAACTTCGATGGGGTGGTCAATTCTGTGGAAACATTCCTGTCGAATGGTGTGAAGAACGCCAAAGCGGATTGTGGTCGAGCTGGGCTTAACTTTGGCACCTGGGAGAGCGCTGTCTATGGCCTGGCCCATGCCGATGAGCTGCGCGGCATACGGCGCAAGCTCTATCCGGAGCGCTTGCCCAAATTCTATCCCATACTCAAGCCTCGCCCGCTGATGTTTAAATCCACGGAAGTCAACAAAGTGTGCCTGCCGTTCCCGGGCTCGGATCGCTCAGTGGTCATGCGTTCGCAACGTTTCCTCTACGACAACGATAAGAAGCGTCCCGTACAGATGCATGCCTATATAGGTTTTCCCTCCTGGTTAATTGCCATAGCCGTGGCTCTGATCTCCACGGTCTTTGCTTTGATGTCCAAGTTCAAATTCGGACGCAGTTTGCTGCTCAAGTACCCAGAGATCTTCTCGGGTGGCCTGGTCTCACGCCAAGGACCCACTGAAGCGCGCATGGAGAGCACCTACTTCAGCATGACCATGAAGGCCACGGGCTGGCCCAGCTCACAGCGTCTGGCCGAAAGCACGGATCAATACAAGGACCCCCCGACCAAGACTCTAATGGTTAAGGTATCCGGCCCAAATCCTGGCTATGGTTCGACCTGTGTTGCCCTGCTCTCCACTGCGGTTACCATTCTGCGGGAAAACAGCAAAATGCCGGGCTCTGGCGGTGTTCTACCCCCCGGCGCCGCCTTTTCCAAGACCAGCCTGATTAGCGAGCTGGAAAAACACGAACATGGCATGAAATTCGAGATTCTGGCTAACAAGTAATGATTATAATGCTATTATTAATCCCATAGTTGTTAACCCTTAGTCAGCACAAAGTTTATTATCGTTGAAGAAAATTGTAAAAACGTTTAAAGAATCATTAATTAAAATGCGGAAAATGGATTACAATTGATCTAAGTGTAATTAAGAACTTGTTCTTACAGTGTTCACTAAAGCAGATCTAGTTTCAATTATATAGAACATTTTTTAAAAAGCTTTTGAATCCAGAACAATTATTAAAGAATAATTTCCATGTTCAACCAGCGGAGTAAATCGTTTGTGAGCAAATTGGTGCAATCCATTGAAATATCAAATATCATTAGCTATGGTATAAAATTCCTTATAATATATTTGCAAGTCATTTAATCAGCATCATTATCTCAATAAGCTCAATGTGCAGTTTAAAATAAATCGATTTTATGCAACAAGTTATCGATATAAATGGCATTGATAATATTATGCGCTTCGAATGTCTGGCAGCACCGCCGCTGACTCGTTACTGTTTACCTGTTAGCTTATTTTTGTCTAATTGGATTATTATTAAAATTGTAAAATCCTAGACTATGTCAATACTAGTATTAAACAATTAATTTGTTAAAAAGTTAATATGATTTTGTTTAAGGCTTAATATAGTCATGCAGCCATAAGGGTGCTGTTTGTTGACGCAGCTGTTAACATGCTGTTAGTTAAAAATAAAGTGCCTTAAGACAAAAATTCGGATTAGAGGTGGGCGTTGGCTGTGCGGACTTGTATATTTGGCTTGAACTTGAACTGAAAAGAAGATACGACACAAAAATAACACCAATGCTGTTCTAGCATATAATAATAACAAAATGCAACTAAATTTAAAAGCTGTCAACAATATCAACTCATGCCCTCACGCGCTCATCTCGAATTCGGACCAATCATAATTTTCGGTAAGCGGCACTGTTAACTAACAGTCCGTGGCACTGTTACAGCGCAAAGAAAATGTGCCCGTCTTCTTCTTGCTCTGTGTGCTGTTCAGTCGCTATTTTTGTTTACCTGTTAGCTGGCTTGTCTTCTTCGTTTTAATACCATTTTGGCCGTCAGCGCATAAATATTAATTAAACAATGACTGCCGAAATATCTGGATTTCGACGCCTGCTACACTGGGGCCCGATAACAGCTCTGAGTAAGTCCCAATAAGAAAAACTGCATCTTGTGTTAAAATACCATAGCCCACGCCCATGGTGTGGGGGAGTCCGAGGTAGACAGACAGTCAGACGGATAGATGAATGACTGTCTTCTTGGGCTCATCAAAGTCGGCTAACGAGCAGCCGTCGACTAGTTGACAATTTGCAAATTACCAGAGGCAAAAGAGAGAACGAGAACCAACAAATGGCCAATAATACAAACACTAGAAAACCATACGCCCAACCACCCGCACCACACCACATCACGTCAGCCCACCCCGCCGTGTTTGTGTTTCATATTTCAAGACGGTCAACGCTCAACGCGACTGGCGCCACGGCATGCTCCATGCGACACCACCCACTTCCACCCCACTCCAATCCCCATCCAACGACGATGTCACCACACCAACTTGTCGAGTGATGAACGACATGGATACTCAATAGGGGAGTGGCCCAGGCTTTTAATTTGCTTAAAATGCTGCGTTAATTGCATTTTAGTTTGTTGCCTTCTATAGGGTATAGTATAGGCAGCTCCTACTCCATCCTATAGAACTTCATGCCATGGTGGCCATTTCCAGGCCATTTTAGCGTGCAATTTGACTATTCAGTCGCATGTGTGTGGGTGTGGGGCGCAGGGCACCATGAAGCATCCGGTGCCATGTTGTGGCCACGGTAAGGGTAACTTTGATATTGAACTCGGAGATTGCCATTGTACCTGGCTTAATTACTGAATTTGGCGCCGCTTGTTGCTGCCAGAAGTTGGAGAACCCAGAGGGTTATGCCCCGTGGCGTACGAGGGAGGTTAGAGAAATTTTCGACAGCGAAACTTATTTAAATGTGGGTTTGAGACAACTAAAGATCTCTCTATTTTCATCTAGCATGATTCATAGAATTATTATCTGAGCAGCTCTAGTCATATATCTTTAGATAACACTTTGTGCCCTAAAATCTTTGTCGCCCTCGTGAGGAATACGTCACCAGTATGAATTGAAGTCATTTCTGTTTGTGAACTTCCCTCTTGATGAGGATGGAGGCTTTTCAAATACCTCCAACGCTTGGCGTGAAACCAGTCAAACGGTTTTATAAGATAGAACGCTCCACGTCAAGATAGAACTCTACTCTCTACTCCCCGAGGGGAGTATACCAAGGCCAAGGCCGAACCTTGCAGCATATGACTACATATGTCTCGGTCTCTGAAAAGCTACTATGATGGTAAAAAATGAGTCACTGAAAATCCAATCGCCAATTTTTACACTGAAAAGCCACAAAACTACCCGGAAAACGTCATAGAGCATTATGACCAAAATGTTTATTCTAAATGACTTTATACAATGCAAATGTTTGCTCAAAAGCTGATATAGCAAAAAGAGTTAGATGTCGGACACTACTAGGGGTCATGCAGACCTTATAGAGCTTAGTGGTTCTAGAAGACTCATTTAGAACCACAATAGATCACTTCAAAAACTTTCCAACATCCTAAAACTACAACTTCCCACCATCCTAAACAAAAGAGCATACGAAATCCACTGGCATTCATAGAATAAGATAGATTAACATCTCCTATCAGGCAACCAAGATTCTCTCTACGGTTTCCGCGGATAAGAGTTAACTATCATCCATCTTTTGGCTTTCTTTCGACTCAGTAGCATTGTCATACCCAACTTTGGAACCCAAATCCCAAACGACCTCCTTATTTCATACATCTCACTCTTTTCTTTGTAGAACTCCATATAATTTCCCAACTTCTCGAACAACCCATGTAAATCTAAGCGTTCCCTAAGTTAACGCTTAATCAAAACGCGACATAATAAAAACAAATAATTGTATTTAATTTCCTTTGCACGCAAAACCCAACCCTCCCTGCTTCCTTTACCAGAAACCCCCCAACCCACACCAATCACTCTACCATACACTTGTCCAGCGTAATGAACCAGAAATATGCATTTACTAATCTCTGATAACGATAGAACCACACCCCACACGGTTTTATCAAGCGTGTCATAAAAGAAATGTTTAAATTTTTTAATATTTTTATATTTTTTTTATATATATCCATGGTATTTGTCCATTTCAGGCATCATTAAGTGCATAACGCTGACCACGCTCTACATGAACTCCATGTGGTGGCCGCCAAATGCATCGTTCGCCGGGTTTGCACTTCAGGCGATCTTCCTGCTGCTCTCCACGTTGGCCACATACAATTACATCATGGCCATGCTGACAGGTCCCGGCCTGCTGCCAAAACAATGGCAGCCCAAGGTAAGTGGGCAGGGGGAACCCAACCCAACTCAACTTCCTGTCCAGGTCGAAACTCGCGCCATTAAACACACACAACACAAAACAATAAAACATTTTGTTGGGACACGCCGGAGCTGACGTTGAGGTTGACGTTGACATTGGCATGCATGGAAAATGTTTGTCAACTACGGGGACAGGTGACCCAACCAACTCCCCGTACGCCCTGTACTCCCAGTGGGTCAAGCTCTTTGGGGTGTGTCCGCGGAATGCGTTCCACGCGAATTGCCCCAGTGCTTTTTATAGTTGGGATTTTAAAGCAGTTTCCCTCCACGTGTTTGACAGCTTTATATTCAAGCAGGGATTTTTTGGCAAGTTCTATAAGAAGTTCTATAATTATGCCATTTTTTGCCATCTATTCTATGGGTTATTTATTATATTTTAACGTGTAGCTTATCTTACAACTATGGCGTTAAAGGTCTACATATCTGGAATCCAGCAAATGGTATGGAGGTTTTCTATGAGTTTCATTTTTCCCCCGAAAATCCGCCATAGGTATTTTTCGAACTCTCATAACTCGGCCAAAATTGTACCTATTTTGACTTGTTATACCATTTTGTTCATGATTTTTGAACCCAATTCGAACCACAATCAAATTTGATGCATTTTCCAAAAAAAATTTTCTTTTGGATTTTTAGGTAAGGGTCCCCCCTGTGTTTTGAAAAAATTTTGAAAAATAAAAACTCAAAATTTTCATTTTATACCATTTGTGGCATCAAAATTAGTATAAAAAACAATTTTAAACCTTCGGCAAATGAGTTTCATTTTTGACCCAAAAATCGGCCTGAAATCGACCAAAATTTTAAGATGTAAGAAGAAACAATCTCCATATAGACATATTTCGAAATTTCATAACTTTGTCAAAACTGGACCGATTTTCACATGTTATACAATTTTGTTCATAATTTTTGAATCCAACTCGTTCCACATTCAAATTTTATTCAATTTGCGCAAATAAATGTTTGCCCTTTTTTTCTCAAAATCTAATCTCAGAAAAATTAATTTTCTCTAAATAGTTTCAGCATAGCAGTTAAGTTAGGTCTCACTAAGGACCTTCAGCTCTATGAGAAGCTATCAATCTAACCTAAGTTAACCATTTAAAAGAAGCTCCAAGGTCAGTTCTTGCGTGTCCACAATTTCGGGGAATTTCCAGTCACGACCAGTCCTAGACCGGCTGAGCCACTTGTCTATCGTCTTGTGGGGCAAGTGCAACTATTTCGCACTCTCACCTTATAGAGGGGGTCTAATTGCCCAAAATCTAAGCTAAGTAGCACGAAAATTGAATAAATTTGTAAACAAGCTAATGAGTATTAATGTTGACATGAACACGCCTCGTCACCGATTTGTGCCGCGTCACTGTTTGCTCGGAAATGATTGTTTAGCACGATTGCCACTTGTTCGCATTTCCTGGGATCCGGTCGGTCCTCATATGTGGCTGGCTGCTTAGCTGCAGCCAACGCCGGGGCATGCAACGTCATACGGTGGCATATTGCGGTAACAAATGGGTCATCATAAAGCTGCCAGGATCGCGTGTCCGGCTCTTTATCGCGTTTGGCCCGTAATGCAGCAATTAAACGCTGCAATTTAAAACCCCAAATACGTTGGCAGGACAGGACGATAAGTTACTCCGGGCGAGACAAATAGAAAATCTACGTGACTTGCTGCCTGCCATGGCGGACGCAGAGGGCGTTACGGGGGGCGTCAGCAACTGTTTTTCGACACCAAACAATTTCGGGGCCAGCAAAGTGTGCTCCAATAATTCCACACACACACACACAGGGGCTACTGGGGACCCACTTTGGCGGGCTCTGAGGCAACACGCGAATACGGGGCGGAGCAAGCGAGCGCAGCCGCTTTGGAGCCGGGCACGTAATGCAATTACCTGAATTTGCATAAATGTTTTGTAGCCAAGTCGCCAGACGTAACGCAATGGGCGGGCCTTGGGTTGGGTGGCGCCTTAATGAGTTATGGCGAACCATATATATTACCCCGAAGCGCTGACATTGTGGGTGGCGTAAATCATAAAAATAAATTATATATACTTCCACAAACTATTTATATATATACTTTAATAACGCAAATTTTATATTCATTTTCTTTAAAGGACCCAAAGGACACGCAGTACCTGCAGTACTGTAAGGAGTGTGACGGCTATAAAGCGCCCAGATCGCATCATTGTCGCAAATGTAGGTTATATCATCATCATCAAAGTTCGCAAACAATGGTCACCCCTCTTTCATGTAGTCAGCACAAGACCGGTCGCCCGCAGACGTGTAGCAAAAGGTTCCTCAAAAGACCCTCAAACAATCTTTTTACTGGGCTTGATCCTTGGTCAACCCATGAGCATTTTTACTCGCTCTACCAGGTCCTGACTTCATTGGAGACCCTTAGCTAGTATGTGTGAGCTGTATGAGCTGCTACTCTTGCCCCATCTTCCATGCGTTGCTTATGATGACATATCTATGGGAACTACAACAAGAAGACCGTTTTCGTAGACACTTTGCTTTTTTCGCTCAATTACTGACCTTTAGTAGCTGTTCATTTCAAGCGCTCAGTATAAGACCGAAACGTGGTCTATGCTCAACCCGAAATCGGATAGCATCCTTAAAAAGTGTTTCTATTTAAACAGTAAACCATACTGTTCCATTTTATAAGGCCCTTTGAGTGCTTGACCATATTTTGCGAGCTCTGTTTTTAATATTTCCAACTTAATAAGTCCTTTCTTTCTCATCCTAAAACTTTTTCATATATTCAGGTAATCGCTGTGTAAAGAAAATGGATCATCATTGCCCCTGGATCAATCATTGTGTTGGTTGGGCCAACCATGCCTACTTCAGTTACTTTCTATTCTTCTCCATCCTGGGCAGCTTGCATGCCGCCATTATCCTCAGCTGCTCCTTTTATCGCGGTATTTATCGTTATTATTATCTAACCCATGGATTGGGTTATTTGGCCAGTGTTCAGTTCACCATGGGCAGCATTATTATGTGCATACTGGCCATGGGTCTGGCCATTGGTGTGGTCATTGGCCTCAGCATGCTGCTCTATATACAACTCAAGACAATTGCCATAAACCAGACGGGCGTTGAGATTTGGATTGTCGAAAAGGCACTATATAGACGCTATCGTGCCCAATCGGATGAGCAATTTGTCTATCCGTATGATCTGGGCTGGCGTCAAAATATGCGGCAGGTCTTCAACGATGAGTGTCAGCAACGTGGTGAGGGCATTGAATGGCCCGTTGTGGAGGGTTGCGATCAATACACTCTGACGGTAAGTAGATGTGGATTCTCCGTAAACCTACTCTAAATCTTGACATTGCAGCGGGAACAACTGGCCCAGAAGGAAGAGAAGCGTGCACGTACGCGCACCTATAAGTGTGTCAGTCCTTTCTCTGGATATTGGCTGCCCGTTTACTCACAAGGTTGGCGCGTTTGTGCCAGCGCACCCTGCACAGATGATCCACGCATACGTCTGCAGCCCGAGGATGTCATTAGGGTCACACGCTTCCGCCGGCACTGGCTGTTTGGCGAGCGCGTCGTGAACGAAAAGGAATACACACAGCAGGAGAAACGTAAAGGCCATGTGCGTGGCTGGTTTCCACGTCGCTGCGCCGTGCCGCTCACAGAAATGTCGGATTGTGATCCCTGCGAGGATCTAAAGAACGCCAACACCACAGTGGGCAATGGCAACAATGCACACAGCAAACAGCAGCAACGCAATGGACACAGCAAGAAATATATGTAGCCCCAATATATATAAATATATAGACTAAGAGCATGTAATGACAATGCGTTCCACTGCAGACCAGATTGTAAATTGTGATAGAAACATTTTCCAATGGCTCCACTGGAACTGCTGGCATCGCAGAACTTCTACTCGCTTACAACTGTTAACTGAGAGCCAATTAATAAATGTTAATATGCCTCGACTTGATCAATATATACATATATATATTTGCTATATTCTACAAGATGGAGTGCTGAGCCATCCGCCATCGCTGGACGACTTCTTCGTCCCACTTTTCAAATGGGATCCGGGCATAAAAGGAACAACATTTCAACCACTTGCAAAATAATAATGTTTATATTTCATATATAAAAATTACACTTGGTGTAATATACATGGTTAAAGTGTATATGGATAATAATGTGCATAGATCAGGAATTACATTCCCTAGAATAGATTATATCCAAAGCTTATTTGGATGCCATTGTGGCCTCAATTTCTTCCACAGTGCGTGGCACTACGGCAAAGTTCTCAGCGCCCGTTTTGGTTATGAGCACATCATCCTCAATGCGCACGCCACCAAAATTCCTAAAACGCTCCAACATGGGCACATTGATGTATTTGCTTATAGCCGGATTCTCCAGCGCATTGTCAATTAAGGATTTGATGAAGTAACATCCTGGCTCTATGGTCACATACATGCCCGCCTTCAGAACCCGAGCAAAACGCAATTTGCTTATCCAGGACTCAGTGGGACGCTTCGGCTCGCCGGGCAAGTATCCGCCCACATCGTGCACGTCCAAACCTACCAAATGACCCAAGCCATGTGGCTGGAATACACCCGAAACGCCAGCCTGAAGCATCTCATCCACATCGCCCGTTAGCAAGCCGCCAGCTTTGAGCTGCTCCAGCAGCACCTTGCCCGCCAGCTTGTGCATATCCACCCAGGAGACGCCATCCCGGGCCGTACTCAATACCGCATTGCGTGCAGCCAGCACTGCGTTATAGATGAATTTCTGATCCTCGGTGAATTTGCCATTTGCTGGAAAACTGCAGGTAATGTCCGCCGCATAGCCACAGTAATTGGCGCCCATGTCGAAGAGGCACATCTCGCCGTTCTGAATGGGCCGATTGTTGGGTGCGCCAGCATGGCCGTAGTGCAAAATGGCGGAATTGGTGCCGCTGCCGCAGATGCAGGTGTATGAGGCATGTCGACAACCGCCCACAGCGTAGGCGTGGTGCAAAAATGTGGACTCCCCCTCGAACTCCATGCGTCCGGGACGCATGAACTGCATAACTTTGATGTGCGCATCGGATGAAACCTTTGCCACATAACGCAACACTTCTATCTCCTCAGCCGACTTGATAACACGACATTCCGATATTATCGGGTACAGCAGATCGCAGTCGGTTACATATTTATCTTTGCCCGCAAAGTCCGGCGGTTGCATGGTCAGGCCGCTATCGCTGTTTGTGCCACTGAGTGTCAATATTAGCTTGGGTGCGGCCTTTTCTAGATATGCTTCGAGTTCATCCACATAGTAGACCTCGTCCACCTCGTACATCTTCTTGAAATCGTCCGGCTTGAGCAAAGCGCCCATCCAGGTCTCATAATCCTCGGGCAGGCGGGGCACAAACAGCACGGACTTTGAGCCGCCCGTCTTGACGTCAATGTTGACAATTCCATAACAACCTGGCTCCTTGGCGCCGAACATGTACTGGAAGTAGGATTCCTGACGGAATACATAGTCCACGTCCGTATTGTACAAGCTCTGATCTTTGCCACCCTCCAGCAGAATCAACAGCTGCCCGCTGATACCCTGTAAACTATCCAAAACAGCCTTGCAGACTTTGTCCCTATTGTTTTTAAACAAAGTCATCGGCACGGCGTGACAGGATCCCATTTGGAACGAAGCCATTTTGAATGTTTTGCCCACGTTACGTTTATGACAGTCGTATAGCAACTGAACCACAGTCTTCAGCCTCGATTAGCTAGTTGATATCGACATAAAACCCACAAGTGCAATAAATTAAACGCTTTTTGTTATCTCCGTATTTACTGGTGTTTTTCTAGTTGTATTTGTTTTGCTTTGTTTCTGTGGTTGGAGATGATAAGGCTTTTTTATCGATTTGTTGCACAAATTATATCGATGCTGCTTTGCAGAGCGATAGGGATGGAAAGTGGTTTCGTGTGCAGCACGAAAAATTTGACACGTTGTGTACCTAAATGAAGACAAACAACAAACAATATAAACAGTACGAAATAGAAAACTATTCGTTTTTGCAAATATTATCTACAAATATATATCCAAAAGCCGCTAATATTTTATGCAGATTTTGTGATTTATATACAAAGAAGACTATTTATGTGGAGTAAAGACTATATTTTAGGTACCTTTATATACTATTTTGTTTCCTAAATAGCTGCCATAATGCTCAGTCATTGACATTTCAATAATTTGCGCCTTACAGATTTTATATGTATTAAAATATAAAAAGTAAAAGATCAAAGAAAAGTATCGATACTTAGCTAGCTCGCGCTCACGTCGTGTTGCGATAGTTAGTTGTATTCTTGCTGCTACAAGAACGTTTTCGCGCGAGTTGGTCACACTGAGGTCATCGTAGAAGTAAATTTTTGCGAATTCTATTTTCTTACGAATGTAAAGAGTAAAGCATTTTAGGCTTTTAACTGGTTCTATTGCATACTCTCGGTGAATTTAGCTTTTGGACTGAAGTGCAACATTAGTTTTAGGCATTTAATGTACAATAGTTACTCATATTTTGGTATCGAAATTCCGAATGTCGGCGTCACAACGCGGCCGCGGCATGAACAAACAACAAATTAATAATATTTCTATTAAGTAGAGAACGGAAAAATTGAGTGTGGGAGGGGAAGCTGAAATAGGTCTCCCAGTCCAACGGATGCGGATACCATGTCCAGTTCGGTGTTCAGCGAGGCACCCAGTGCCAGGCCAAGTGGAGCCGATGGCGACTCCAACTTGGTCGTGGTTTACGGCAAAAATGGCATCTCCTTCGACGAGCGCGCCATTGAGAATATCATAGGTAAATCCTTAAAATACGCACAAAATTATATATAACATATTTGTTTTCCAGAGGAAAAATCAATTGCAAGCATAAGCGTTGTGCGTTTGACGTCGCCAACACCCAGCATGGTGGATCAGGAGGAGGCCGAGCGACTGGAGGAACTGGAGCGTTTTCTTGAAAATGCCACAGATCGCGAGGACTCCGAGGCGGATGGTGAAACGGGCGATGATGAGCGTAGTCAAAGTGGCGGCGAGGAGTTGGTTAGCGAAAAGGATCATGTTACGGGTGATGATAATGACAACACCGGCGGGGAGAATAATGATGATTCTACGGAAACTGAAGCGGAGGCGCCAAAGGTTAAGAAACGACCCGGTCGCAAACCAAAGCCGAAGAAGGTTAAAAAGCGGCGCAAGCCCAAGGAACGCCCACAAATTGTGGGTCTTAGCGTGGAGCAGTTTTATGTAGAAAATTCGGCCGATTTGGTCGTAAAAAATGCATTGAGTATGTCTTTAAAGATCTAAATTAAGATCAGCCTTACTAATCTTAAATATTTACAGAATTGGCAGGTATATCCATATACAAACGTACACCGGAAACAGATGCGCTAATGGAAATTATACGGATTGATCATAATTATACGCCATTCACATCGCCGGAGCAAATGAAGGCCCAAAAGGCAGCCGAACGTTTGGCCATGGAAAAGCAAAATGCAGGACGCAAATTGATTGTGCCCACGCAGGTGTTGAACACCAAGAGACGTTATCAAGTAGTGCCTATAAGCCAGGTGCAGGCATTAACGCCTGTCCAAGCCGCCAGGCAGTTGCAGCATGTGCCCAAGCAGCAGATAATCAAACAGCCGCCACCAGTGAAGCTGCCCGTAGCCAAATTGCCACCATCGAAGCCTCCGCCACAACAACATATTTTGACCTTGCCACGACCCGCGCAGCCTGCAGCCGTAAAGCTGGTGAATAACGTCGACGACTGCGCCCAAGATGATGAGGATGCGCACAGCTCGGCCACACAAGATGAGGATACGGAAGAGCTAAGCGCCTTCAGCGAGGAGTCTCATGAAACCGACAATGATCGCGACAGCGACATTGACTTCAAAATGAACAATTGCCGTAGTACGAGCAAACGTAAACGCGTTAAGAAGCTAACAAAGCGTACACCAGTTCAGTCTACACGTAGTCAGACGGTGTTACATACTCCAAAGGCAGCTCCAGCCGCAGCTCCAATACCAACACCATCAACAAATGCCCCGACGCAATTTCCTCAACTGAAGCGTCGTAAGGAGATAACGGATGTAAATAAGGGTGGTCCTCCAGCAATTGGTCAGATTGTACAACTCAACCCAGCACAAATGGCGCCGGCGTCAGTTATTGCCTTAGGTCGTGGCATAACCACCACATCATTTCTTAAAATGCGGCCCACTCACAAAACCCTGCCACCAGCAGCCGCTGCAGCAGCGGCGCCGGTAACATCCGAGGCAACCAGAATACCCACAACTACTGCCAACGCCAAGGTTCGACGCCCGCCAATTGTGGTGAGCTCAACGCCGGCTGGTTTTGCCACGCCGCCGCAGCCACAGGACATCAAAGAGATTATCATAAACAAGAATCTATCCAGCCCCAAAGGTGTATTTACGAATCTAAATAGCCTCTTGGCGGACAATAACAATGCATCCATTGGAATGTCTTCCAAACCGCGTGTATTAGCCACGGCGAACACACCCAAATCGAGCTTAAGCACCTTGAACTCACCAGCAGCCTCATCATCTAAAGGTTTCATGCCAATTGGCGTAGAAACAGCCGCCTCCCACAAGTTACCTGCACAAATTGTCATCGAAACGCATCAGAGCTCCTCGGAGATTGCAGCAGAAAACGACAAGCAATTGGATCTCATAAACTCAATTGTGCAGGATGAGCTGCTGAAAGCCTCCTTGGCGGCGGAGCAACCGCCAGCCAGTGTGGATGAGACCATACCCAAATTGGCCAAAATGTTAGAGTGCAGTGCGGCGGGTCTAGATCAAGTGCTTGATCCAAGTGTGGAAAGTGTTACTACGCCAGCAAAACCACAGCTGGAACAGAGCTTTAATGTCAATATGGTAACGCCGGGTGCTGCTGCTGTGGATAACATAGACATAGCCAGTGCACGCCTATTGGATACGCCAGACGAGGATGAGATCACGGCGGACTTCTTGCAGCATGTTGTCGGGCTTATAGAGGAGGACAAACAATTCGAGGCTGAGGTGAAGCAGGTATTAGCCAGCACGGATCCAGGTGAACTGGATGTCATGGCCAACGCTGTCGATGCTCCAATTTTCGAATCAACCAACCAATTGGCCACAATGACACAGGTATGCTTAGATTTGTTGATTGGATATTTGAAAAATCAAAGATTAATTCTGATTAATATTTTACAAACAGTCGCAGTCCAACGAATACCCCAGCACTAGTGGAACGACTACTATGGCCAATCTACCCATGGCCAGCAGTACACCAGCGCGCAGCACAGCAACCATTTCCATGGGCTCACGGCCGGAGATGAAGGTTGTGCGGGGCAATGGTCGTGTGATCTACCTGCCACCCATTGAAGCACCCACAACACGAGCCAAGCGACGTGCTCAGAACTTCCCGGTGTCGACAACAGCAACAACGACGTCAACTGCATCTGATATAAGCACCTTATCGGCTAGCGAGTGCACACTGGACTCCAGCCAATTGGCTGGCAGCGGCTTGGATACGGATAGCTTTATGCCGCACGTGTCCAGGCAGCAATCGTCCCGGGATTCAAGCAGTAGCAGTGCTAAGCGACCAAGAAGATCAAATAAATCAAATGATGCGGAATGCTCAGAATCTCAAGAAGATGACGATGATCCCAATAAGTAAGTGAATTGAAATCTGCCTAAAACTGGACAATAACCAAATTACGATTTCTCTGCAGGCTTTGGTGTATTTGCCGGCAACCACACAACAATCGGTTCATGATATGCTGTGATATATGCGAGGACTGGTACCATGGCACGTGTGTTAGTGTCACCAAGGCAATGGGTCTGGAAATGGAGCAAAAGGGCATAGACTGGAAGTGTCCCAAGTGTATTAAGCAAAGAGAGGAACGCGTAAGACTGCACACAATGCCAATATGCAGCAAAGATATATACAACACACATTTTCTATGTCTTGCAGAGTCAACCCCGTATCACAGACATGTTGTTACCAAAAGCAGCCCCTGAACCAGTGCCTACACCAGCCAATGAAACCAAACCAACAGTTGAACCCATGGAGTCCACAGCCAAAAAACCCTATACCACTCTAGTGGCTCCATTACCCACACAAAGCCCAAGTATTCCAGTGTCTAAGCAACAGAAACGCCCGCAGACAACCAAACCCCAGCTGAAGATATTGTGTCAACCCCTGCTGCACTTCATCAAGCTGGGCGGTAACAGTCCCACATCCTCAGCAGATACCCTTTGCGTTGCCTGCAAGCGATCCGCGCGTCCGAATACCGTTTATTGCAGTGATGAGTGCATAAGGAAATATGCACAGAGCTCCATCCAGGCGCTAAATTTGGCCAAGACCCCAGAACCCTTGTCGCCATCGCAGGCTGTACAGACGCCACTGGCCAGCGCACTAGAAGCCAAAAAGAACAAAAAGAAGGATTTGTTTGAGGATGTGTTGCGTCAGGCAGACTCCGTGTCCAAAGTGGAGCGTGTAAGTTGTTGGATTTCGATTTATAATATGCCATTTACCAAAACAAATTATTATAGATTAATGTCTTCGAGCGCAAGACGGGTCGTGCCATCACTGGACACATGGCGCCCAGTGTGCAACAGCTGAAGAAATGGCTGCAGGATAATCCCAGCTTTGAGGTGGTGCAGCCTGGCAGTATACAGGCACTGGAAATAGAGGTATGTCTGAAGTTATTATGTTGTATTGCTCAACTTATCCTAATTCCCTGCTCCACAGAAACGTCAAAACAAACGTCAATCGGAGCAGCTTTCCGAGTCTGCAGCTTCAAAGAGCCTTCCAGCTACTTCGACGGCTGCACAAAAACCAGCCGAGTGTGTAAATAAGTCTCAAGTTCAGCAGCTTCCAGTGGTGCTCAGCATACCCAAGAAGGAGAAACCAAAGGTCTCAGCTAGGCGTACACCCGATAAGAGCGGCTCTGATCGATCGAGCGATAGGTCGCAACCTGAACCGATTCGTCTCAATGTGCGTCGCACGCTCAAGGACCAAATTCTGGAACGAATAAAAGAGGCGCAGGCAGCCCAGCCTCCGACGGAGCACACCGAGTGGCTTACGGCCACGGAGGTAGAACACTTCGTCAAGCGAGTGGAGTCGGAGATGTATCACTCCTTTGGGCGTGATGTGAGTGCCAAGTACAAATCGAAATATCGTTCGCTAATGTTTAACATACGAGATCGTAAGAACAAAACGCTCTTCGACAAGATCTGTGCCAAACAAGTCGAGCCCAAACAGCTGGTTAGAATGACTCCGGCAGAGTTGGCCAGCCAAGAGTTGGCTAAGTGGCGGGAGGAAGAGAATCGTCATCAGTTGGATATGATTAAGAAATCTGAACTGGATTTGTTGGCGTGCGCACAAAATTACGTGGTGAAGACTCACAAGGGCGAGGAGGTCATAGAAACAAAGGTGGATGTCACGTTGCCAGAAGATGAGTTAGACCAAGAGTCGAGTAAATCACTGCTAGGCACTTCCGAATCCAAAAAGATTTTCACTGACTTGTCACAATCTGCATCCGAGGTTTCCAACAAGGAGTCTGATCCTGAGCGTTCCACTGCCAAAGAGAAACCTTCCAGATCAAGAGATAAGGAGCGCAACGATAAGCATAAGGAACGCGAGAGACGCCACAAAAGTCATAAGCACCATCATCACAGTGGTGCCAAGAGGAGTCGCAGTCGCTCCAGCAGTCATGATAACAAACGGAGCCACAAACGGCATCATCATGATCATGAACCGGAGAGAGAAAAGGACAAGCAGACACGGCACGTGCAGGAGCGTGCGGAGAAAGTGCAATCCCCGCTGCAAAAGAAACCCCCAGTTGAAAAGAAAGTGGAAACACCTTTGGCCTACAATTTGGTAGATCAGATATTGGAATCCGAGAAGACGGTCGAACAGGCAGCTAATATCTTACAGACCGTAAAACAGACCCTTAAACCTGCAATTGCCTCAAAACCCGTACCCAAACCGCCCGTATTGGATAAATATGCGCGATATGTGCAAACGCTGAGCACCTCAGCCATTTGGTCGGGCAATGTGAATATGGTGGATGTAACCGATTTCGATGTGGTTATACATCCTGTGCAAGGCGACGCCAGTCAGTTGGGCAAACTGTTTCCCACTAACTTGGATGTCATTGGACGCATAACGCGTGTTAATGTCTGGGATTATCTGAAGAAGATCAGAAAGAGTCCCACAAAAGAGATTGTTATTGTAAAACTATTTCCCGCCAGCCCCGCAGATTCTGCTAATTTTGATAGTTTCTTCGAATATCTAGACTCACGTCAGCGCCTAGGCGTTTTGGGTGCCGATTCGGAACAGATTAGAGATTTTTATATATTCCCCTTGGGTGCGAACGACAATTTACCCAGTGTGCTGCAAACCGCGGAGCCGGTGCCCTTCTACGAGGACGAGCAGCGTCCCAACACCTTTTTGGGTATCATCGTGCGTTGTCTGAGCAAACGGTTGGTTAACATGAGCCAATCACTGCCGCCCCTACCCACTGCCAGCAATAAAAATGCCAAGGTATGATCATATGATGGGATTGCAGGAGAAGCACAAAATTTGAATTTCCCTATTATATATTTTTAGATACCAATAAAAGCTCGCAGTAAATCTACTTTCACTCCGCCAAGCAGCCCAAAGCGCAAGCCCAGCACGCACTCGACTAGCTCCAAAGATGACGAGTTCGATATTGATGCCATCATCAAAGCACCCATTGCCAAGCTACAGAAAAGTCAGTAGAATAAATTGATTTATACCAATTCCGGGTATTAATAGTCTTTTGTATATCTCAAATAGCCAATGCCACTGTGGAGCCCGTGGAGAGCGTAGATGATCCGAATGCACCTTATTCACCTGGTGGCGGCTCCGATGACAATGACAACGATAACCTGGCTGCGTGCAGACCAGCTGTTAAATATGAGCTGGAGCGCAAGGTTGATGAAATAAACAAGCAAATCGCTGCACAACGCATGGAAATTGCGGGTCTGCTAAATGTGGAGCCAGACGTAAGTAATTGGAGCATTCGAACCAACTTGGCATTCATTACACTATCCTATTGCAGTCTCTGGATAAACCCACGTCATCGGCCAATATGTTGGCCAACATATCGATACCAGCCAATTTAACCAGTATCTTGGCTAGTTTGAAGGGCACAACAACTGATACGAATATGAGACCAGATGAGGAATACAATCCAGAGGATGCAATCGGTTCAAATAGCGCTTATGGCATGGGTATGTGAGAGATGTCACTTGCTTCATTGTTTTCTTGACTCAAAAGTTCCCACCAATTCAGCCAATAACCATATTGACGGTACAACAAAGACAAGGAGTCGCTTGGCGCAGCTAAGTGAAGCAGAGCTTCTTAGCATGGTGCCGGATAATCTGGTGAATCCGCCAGCAACCAGATATGATGAGCCCCCACCGCCTGGTGTTTAAGCTAAAGCTAAGCTCACTACGTTTAAAATAATTATAGTTTTACAAGTTTAAGACTCGATTGTACGTAATTAGTTAACTTTTAGCTGTTTCATAGACTTGAATGGAATTCAATTAACTAATTACTGTTTTGAAACAAATTGGAAACCATCTCTGTATTATATCCATAGATTGGAACAACTGAATATTTTGGTTCATGTAATTTTATTTTGCATAAACCAATTCGAACATCTTTTAAGGATTATTAAAAAGCATAAAAACATCAACTGCTAAGTTCTTGTACATTTCTCTTAAATAATAAAGTAATCCTAACGATTCCAACTCTTGCTACATAAGATTATACTCCTTGAAGCTATATATATTTGATATATTGTGATATGATTATGTATATATATATCCATTAAGCACCTAGTTAAGCTCACATGGATCATATTGACTATCGAAATGTACGCAAGATATTTTGGGTCCATTGTGTACCCTTGGTATGGCAATGCGGAAGAGTATGCCCGATGTGCCGCATACACAAATCTTATACTGGACGCTGCCAGTGCGTAAACCCAGCTCGGAGCTGACAATGGGTATGCGTTCCATGTCCAGAAATATGCCAGTGCCTGCTTCTAAGATCGTTGCGCCTTGTGTTGTATTAATGGCGACATGGTGTTCCACCTGCATGTCTATGGCCGCGCCATCCAGATATATGCCCTCGGAACCCTTGATGGCTATATGACCATCGCTTTCCATGACCAAGGGCACATCAATAGGACTGGTAATGCGACTGGCGCTGGCTACTTTCGTCTGTAACGTGCCATCCATGCCATCGGGCATATTGTATTGTGGGCGATGTGTGGAAAATATGGTTGAACGATCTGCTGGATCTTTGATCTCAAACTGATTCGCCTGTATGGCTATGCCCTCCTGGTTAAGCACCACACGATCGCGTTCATTTGGAGCACTGGGAGCAGTTGGGCTGCTGCTCGAACTGGCGCTGGAGCTGGCGCCGGTAGCAGCCGCATTGCCTGTACGGAACACCCTCAAATGCACGGCACTATCTGCGCCGTCGCTACTAATCGTTACGGGCACATCGGCAAAGCCGTGTATACCAATGGAATTGGTTTGCACCCGATCCAAATCGGTTTCATCGTAAAACTTGATCAAATCCATTTCGGGTATTAGCTCCATGCCTTGGATGCCCTTGCCAAAACGTAGGACACCAACAATGGTAAGCGTAAGTATAAGATTACCAATGGTCAGGAAGAGTAGAATGATGACCACAGTCCAAAAGGCAAAGGTATTGCGTCCCTGTCGACCTGGATGCAAGTGGGAGCAGCTATCATCATCGTAGACGCAGTTCAATTTCTCGTCGAAATAATTTGCAGTGTCCGTCTTCGAGTCAATACGATCCAGATCCATATCAGCTCCACCAATGGGCAATGTAATCGATAAGGCGGTTTCCGAGTTCGCTTCGTCCGAGTACGACGGGGATGGACCCCTTACAAAGGTATTTTCAAATATGTCCATTTTTTTCGTTTTACAATTTAGAAAGTTTTCTGGAATTGTATACACCGTGTGTATTGTATATCCAGTTGTACAAGAATGGTATATATATAAATCGGAATTAATGACATGCGCATTACAAAATATATCAATATTCTAGGCGCCAGTTTGAAAATTGGGTACTAAATAAATATTTAAGTGTGAAAAGGTATATTTTGAGGAACATAACTTAAGAAATTACATTTTTCAAACATTTTAGAGAGTTTAAAATGAAATAAGTCTATGCTTAAAAAAGTCTTTTCAAATATTATTTTAAGCTGGTCACACTTGTGCGCTTAATTCACTATTTTTACCGTTAAAGACGGTTTAGCAGACAGTTTTTTAAATACTCATTTTTATTTTAGTAAATAGATTGAAATCGTAAAAATTCGCTAAAATAATAGTTATGTTTATTAATTAAACTAAATCAAAACTTATGGCAATTCCGCTTTTTTCCAGTCAAATCTGGCGGGAAGATTTTTGAAAATGTGGAAAGCTGAGGAAGATGAGTGTCCCCCCTTAAAGTTAGACAATTTTATAAAAATGTTGAAAACGTACAAAAATTTGCGATTTTTTCAGCTTTTTTTGGACAATTTTCCAGATTTGTATTACATTTCTTACGGCCAAAAACAGCTTTTTCTTAAAGTTGGCAGCACTGCTTATGACACTGTTAATAACAGCGCTGTTAAATGCTAACTGTTTGTTTTAAAATGCACTACGTGAACTTAGTTCGTTCATTAAGTTCCATTTAACTTCTACGATTCCAACTAATTTCTGCAATATGTCCTTTAAGGTAAATTTGATCAATTTTTACTATATTTTTGGCACTAACTTTTTATTATACGTATGCAAATATGCAGCCAATCGATCCGAAACGGGATGAAATACGCCGGTATTTGGAGCGCGGCAGCGTTCTGGATTCGCTAACCAAAATCTTCATACGCGTAATCAAAGAGCGCCCCGAAAACCCCATGGAGTACATCCGGAACAACATTGGTGTGGTACGTCATCAGCACGACAAGTACGAACGACTCACGCAGGACCTGCAGGAGGCCAACGAGGAAATCAAACGCTTGCGTGGCATTATAAACAGCATCAATCCCGAAGTGCTGGGTGCCTATGAAGCCGCTCCATCTGTGGAATCGGATGATTCGGAGCAGAGAGCAGCTGCCGCCGGGCAGGTGGAGGCTGAAGCCGAGCCTGAGATGGAGAATGGAAATGGCTCAGCGCCTGATGAACTGGCCGCAGCTGTAGAGCAGTGTCACATTGGAGTAGCCGAAACCCCGACCAATGACCCCGCTAATCAGAGCACATCCGTCCAAGCTGCGGGAGCCAGTAATAGTGACAATAACGAGTGAATTATGCCGCTCGAGAAACGCACGAAACATACCAATAATATGCATTCTCATAGACATGTTAACACTTTATAAGGCTAAGCAGAGTTTCCAAAGTATTTTCTTAACTGTTAATAAAAGCGCTGCGGATAGTTAGTGGTAAATGGCGTTGTTTGTGGGGGTGGATGCTGGGGAACCGGTTGGGCGCCCGATTTGGCTTGGCGGTTATAGACGGAATAACAGGTTCACACAAACCGATTGGAGGGTTTTCCAAATATTTATTGAAATCAGTTTATTCATACACATCGTATATCAATTGGTTTATTAATACAAAGGATTATTGATAATACATATTAATAATAGTAAATTTTATTCTCATTTGTTTAAACACATCTTAAAAATGGTAAAATATGGTGTAAACAAAAAAGGTTGTACATGAGTGTGGATCGAATTTTGTAACAGCTGCGTTGAAATTTGGGAAATTCGGCAAAATATATATAATAAATCGGAAACAGATTTGAATTTTTATAAAATATGAAATTTTGCTACTGAATGAAATGTGGGCGAACATAACGGCTGATTTTCGGTCAAAACTTAGTGTAGACTTTTACGTTCTTGGCAAGCGTTTATTATTTATCATTATGATTTTCATATATTTTTGAATCTCGTCCCATGCTCGAGTTCTGTCATAGTTTATAAGGCCGAATGGCTATGTTTCTGTTGTTGTTCTCTTTGTTTTTATACAAGGCCCAACTATACATATATATTCGGATATATATTTTTGTGACCGTCTCCGCCGGCGTCTCCGTCTCCGCGTGGTGTTTTTTTTGTTTAAATTATTGATTTTTTTTGCTGATTTTTTGCAATTTTTTATTCTTGTACTAACTTTTATGTCGCATGTTAAAAATTTTGGGCAAAAAAACATAGATTGGATTGGTTCGTCTATCAAAATAAATGGGTTCTACAAAACTTGATGATGATGCCTGGGTGTTGTTGGGTGTGGCTGGTTGGTTGGTTGGTTGGGTTGGATGATATGCGGTTGCTTGCGTGTCTTAAGTATGGGAAGCAATCTCTTTATTTCATAAAAAGGTCATATCATGTCGTCCAGGATTTTGGCTTGCACATATATATATATATATTTTTCGATCAAGTTTTCTTTTGTATTTCATAGAGCAGAGAGAGGTACGGTTCTTCCCTCGCTGGCGCCATTGGTGGTGCTATTGATAGAGAATGGAAATAGTTGATAAGAAATCTGATACGTAGAGCTAGGTAGCTCTATGGGTGCTACTTACGTTGAATCATATATTATTTCTTGTTTGTAGCTTAGTTGGTTGGGTTGCCTGCTGTGTGTAGAAAATTGTGTGTGTGTTGTGTGTGTGGTTGGTTGGGTGTGTTGGTGTGTGTGTGTGTGTGTGTGGTTGGTATTGGTTTAGCTTTACGGGTGATATTACTTTTTACGTTTGTCAGCCGGTTTCAAAATCTGGAATGAGCACATCAGCGATTCATCCACAGACATCATGGCGCCAGCGTTGTCAAATTCACCACAGTAATTGGGTGCGGAGAAGAGTGTGACCAGCTGGCGCTTGGCGAAGAACTCGTAACCATCCTCGACCACCTGGTGAGCACGACAGATGAGATCGAACTCGTGTTTCTCCAAGAACTTGGCCACAACTTCGGCACCGAAGGTGAAACTGACACCACGGTCGTTTTCGCCCCAACCCATGGTGTCCTTATCCGGATCCGACCACAGTAGATCGCACAACAAGCCCTGATCCGGCACGTCGGTGGGACGCATAATACGGCGTATTTGCTCCATCGACGACAGATCCGGGCTGAGACCGCCATGGCAACAGAATATCTTCTCGTCCACAATGGCCGCCACGGGCAGACAGTTGAAGCAGTCCGTGAAGGTCTTCCACAATTTGATGGTGTAACGACGTTTGCACTCGTCGTAAAAGCCGTAAATGCGATTTATGCTGGCGCATTCGTGGTTTCCGCGCAGTAAAAAGAAATTCTCCGAGTATTTGATTTTGTAGGCGAGCAGCAAGCAGATCGTCTCCAGCGACTGTTTGCCACGGTCGACGTAGTCGCCCAGGAACAGGTAATTCGATTCCGGCGGAAAGCCCCCGTACTCAAAGAGACGCAACAAATCGTAGTACTGGCCGTGGATGTCGCCGCAAATCTTGAGTGGGGCCTCAAGCTCCAGCAGTATCGGCTGCGAGAGGAAAATCTCTCGCGACTTGAGGCACAGGCCCCGAATCTCATTCTCCGAGAGCTGAACATTTTTGCCTGGCCGAGCCCCACGCACCTCGAGTAGTCTTGATATGATGCTGTCGATATTCATAACATCGCCCATGTTTGTTGTGTAGTTTAGTTATGCTGCGCAATTAGCTCTGTGCTTCGAAATTTCCGTTTCCGTTTCCACCGAAGAATGGCAGGCAGCTCTGAATGTATATTTTTTTCACTATAAATATTTTTCACAGCACAGCTACTACCAGAAAATTTCTCCAGTGTGGCCACATTTCATAAAAAAACACTAAAACAGGAGGAAGTGAAATGGTCAGTTAGTCATACGCTCTACAAAAACACTGTTTGTCTCGCTTGCACTGCTTAAGTGGCCTTTGTGCGCGCCATTTGCGTCGTTTCTCGTTTATGGTTTCGCATAAGCAGGATAGCAATAGTGGGAATTTGTTAAGGCACTGCCAACTTGTTTCAAACAAACGATGTGGTAACCCTGAACGCCACACATTTTCGGAGCAGCAGCAAGAAGATTGTGTTAAATTGTGAGATAAGAATTTATGTATTTATTATTGGCAAAATTACCTGTTAAATTTTTTTAAAAAAAGTCAATAAATGCGCTAACTGCTTTACAAATGACAAAAATTGTACAAGTTATTGGGAAATTTAAAACACTTATAATTGTTATCGTATATCGATCGTAAATAAATGTGTGGGCGTTTCATTTTATATTTAAATATATTAATTCAATTGAGTGCTTTTTTTTTGCCGTATTATGGGTAATATAAATAACAAATACATTAATGGTATACTGATTGAGAAATTTGAAATACGAGGAGTAGTTGTTATCGAATATCGAACATGGGAAAAATGTGAGCGGGCTCATTTTATATTCAAATGAGTGTTTTAATTGTCAATAAAAAGTAATATTTATATTAATGTTTTGTTAAAGAAGGTTTTGCCATGAGGCGTATAAAACATGTCCTAATCTGGCAAATCATTTTGTGGGAAGTTGCCACACTTGTTTAGCTTAACAGAATCTTTTCATTATACTGAGCTTAACAGCAGTATTGTTAGCTGATCTGTTGTGTTACATTAATAATGCTATCTCTTTCTGCTAATTTAAATAAGCACAATGATCTCGATGTTTCAGTTAATTGAATTCAATTGAATTGGAGAAATGTTGCTGCAAGACATAATAAATAGGAAGATATCCAACGAGGTATATATAATTGCGGAAATTGGCCAAAATCATCAGGGATGTCTGAGTACAGCCATGGGAATGATATTGGAGGCAAAGAAAGCTGGTTGTCACTGTGCCAAATTTCAAAAATCCGATTTGCCAGCAAAGTTTACAAGATCCGCCCTGAATCGGCAATATGTCAGCGAACACGCCTGGGGTAAGACTTATGGAGAACATAAGGCCTATCTGGAATTCTCTAAAGAACAATACCAGGAACTACAGGCCTATAGTAGATCGATTGGCATTGACTTTACGGCATCTGCAATGGATGAGGTAATTGAAATTCAAGAGGGAGTTCAAAAATGTTAATATCCTTCTATATCTAACAGTTGTCTCTGGATTTCCTAGCTGAATTGAAGGTGCCTTTTATAAAGATTGGTTCCGGCGATGCTAATAATTTTCCATTGCTACAAAAGGCGGCAGTACTCAAGATACCTTTGGTTATATCGACTGGCATGCAAACTATGGAGACTGTAGAAAAGATTGTGGATATAATGCAGCAGGCTGGAAATGATATGTATGCCTTGATGCACTGTGTTTCGGCATATCCCACGCCAGCAGAAGATTGCAATTTGGGTTTGATACCGCTGTTAATGAAGCGTTTTCCGCAAGTTATTATAGGCTACTCTGGCCATGAATTGGGTGTAGATATAACAAAGGCAGCTATTTTATCGGGCGCCCGAATAATAGAGCGTCACTTTACACTGGACAAACAGCAGAAGGGCTCAGATCATACTTGCTCTCTGGACCCTCAAGAGTTATGTATCCTAAGCCAAGATGTGGCTCAATTTAAGGAACAGAAGCTGCTGCTCCAGCCCAGTTATACTGCTAAGGAAATACTCCAAATATTGGGCGCCTCCGATGAGTTGTTGGCGGCATTGAAAGAAGTTGCTGAAAAGCAGATATTGAACTCCGAGTTGCCCTGCCGCAGCAAGTTGGGTAAATCCATTGTAGCTGCTCGTGGTCTGCTCCATGGTCACAAGCTACAACCCGCAGATTTGGCTATAAAGGTCAGCGAACCATCGGGTCTAACAGCTGAGCTATACTTTGATATAATTAACAAGGAACTTAGTGCGAACGTAAATACAGATGAGCCCATAACTGCAGATGTGTTGATGACATAAGCCAGCAGATTTTACTGAATTTGGTGTTAATATAATAAATGTTATGAAATTCTTAAGATCTATCTTATTCCGTGGCATCGTCACTGCCTACATCCTCATTTTCATTTTCCATCATATCTATATCTTCCTCGAGATCGCCTTCCTTCTTGTCAGTTGGCTTCTCATAAACGGGTGTCAAAGGTGAAACAACTACGCCATTCCACACAGACATTTCACGCACAATGCTGGTATTGCCCTCCAGTCCCAGTATATGCTTGTAGCCGCCATGTGCCAGGACGCGCAGCAGTGTTTGTGCCGTATAACAGCAGATATCTTGTTGCTCCAAAGTCATGGCAGTGTGCACACGTATATGTCCCGGCTCGGTGGGATCAGTAATGCCAGCTGAACCGGGTAGAAACAAGCCAGCCGACAGCAGCTGGAACACACGACGGAAGGCCAAATTGATGGGCAGTGCCTGGCGTGAAGGATTGTTCATGATGGCCAGATGTGCAATTAGATCCAGCATCCAGGAAGAAAGCGGCGCAAAGGCTTCAAAACGTTTAGTCAGATCCTTCAGTATGCGTATTAGCACTTTAATGGACGAGTGATGAGCATTCTCCTCGAACCAGCGAGTGTGGCGTATGGCAGCCAAGTGGCTCTGCATTAGCTTTTGATCCAGATGTATCTCCGGCTCAAGTTTACGCAGATTCTGCGGCAAAGTGGCAATCAGAATGCGCACCTTGGCCTGGGCATTGGCTACATCGAAGCCTCTTTCGTGCATTTGTATGCTGTGCTGATCCCCCTTGGTCAGCACCTCGGTTTTCATGCTATTCTTGAGATCTGTTTCCACCTTCTTGGCCAAGGCTTCGCAAGCCTCCTTTGTGGGCAGTGTCTTGAGTATGACCACCACGTCGGCCACATTGTTACCGGTCAGAATGGTGCCCTTCTTGAAGGAGCCAACTTGGCGCACTTCCTCCAATTGCTGAATGAAATATATATGGATTTAAGGGCTATTGGCTTTTGGTAACATAGTTACTTACACAAGTATTGAAATCGCCAGGCGCCAGCACCAAATTATCCAAAACAGCCTGCACCTTGGTTACCAAATTGCCAATGGATGACTGCTCCGTGGGCGTGGGGCTCAGGTCTTGGTTGCGTTTCAGAAGAGCCTATTGGATACCAATATATTAATAAATTTCGTGTACTTAATTTTTTTGTTTATTATCGATTTTACCGCTGTCAAAGCAGAATCATCCACAGCCGGCGAAACTTTGGGGAACACAACTTCGGCCAAAGTCAAATCGAAGGGATGGCGGGGCACAAAGGTTTTCTTGAACGGCGGACGTATGCCACCACGCATAGGACGGCCGCCTCGTAGCGCTCCGCGAACCATATTTTTATTATAATGATTAATTTTGACAAAAATTAAGTTCAACTCCGTCAACAACCACCAAACCCCACACTTTGCGACTGATACTTTTCGATAGTTTTAGCAGTAAGTTCGATAACACTACTCGATGCTTATAAGTACTCATCAAACTTATATGTGCTAAATATCGATATGTCGCAGCTTTGCACTATATGTTCAACAAAACCAAATAATTACTGCTAACTGCAAATTATATGTTGTAAATAATAATAATTTTTATAAAATATTATTTCTTTATTTATATCTATCGACTTTAGGTAGTGCCATCATTACATTGCTTATTGGCTGCTTTGATTGTATATCGAATATCGCTTGACCACCACAATTTATCGTTCATATTGTCATCAGAGTTGCAACTTTAGTTTTCGCTTGTCATTCTGCTTCATTTGGTGCGAAAACTGTCGGCATTTCTTTTATTAAAAATTGAAAATTATAATAAGTCAATTTAAGGCCTATTATTATGGCTACCGAGCGGTATAGCTTCTCCCTGACGACTTTCAGGTGAGTGGCATGTATAAATGCATGGAATACAACGATATACCTAACCTGTTGGCATGACTGGCATAAACACAATTCTTATTATTCACATTTCCATTTTACAGTCCGTCAGGAAAGCTGGTTCAATTGGAATATGCTTTGGCTGCTGTAGCCGGTGGAGCACCTTCTGTGGGCATTATGGGTAATATATTTATGGCTAGAATTTTCTATAGTTTCTTTAACCGGTTTTATCTTTAGCTTCGAATGGCGTTGTCATTGCCACGGAGAACAAGTACAAGTCGCCACTCTACGAGGAGCACAGCGTGCACCGCGTGGAGATGATCAACAAGCACATCGGCATGGTCTACTCCGGCATGGGTCCCGACTACCGCTTGCTGGTTAAGCAGGCACGCAAAATTGCCCAGTCATACTATCTGACCTATAAGGAACCCATTCCTGTAGCTCAGCTGGTGCAGCGTGTGGCTACTCTTATGCAGGAGTATACCCAATCTGGGTAAGTTTTCAAATGTTTCCCTTGTTATACTCTTTTCTCAAAAAATAGTATATTCACTTTGTGCGTAAGTATGTAATGCATTGCAGGATACGTCGTAGACCCCTAAAAGTTTCAATCAGAATGGTCAGAAGGACGAAAGAAATCATATTCAAGCCATGTTCTTCTGTCTGGCTATCTGTATTTAAGCTATCGTAATGAAGCTTGGCACATAGCGTTCTTTTGCTCAGCACATTTGGCGAAACCGACCGGATCATACCACTATATCCACATAACCAAAAATTCGTTATGCCCAAATTTCCCATGTCTTCTAACGTATTGGACTGAAAGTTCATATACTTCCAAGATTCTGTATTATCTACTGTTCCTTCGGCGTGCCGAAGATAATCAATCATACCTTACATGTTTTTTAACTAATTTCAAAATTTATTTATTAAATTTATTTATTCCCTATAGTGGCGTGCGTCCATTTGGTGTGTCGTTATTGATATGTGGCTGGGACAATGATCGTCCTTATCTGTATCAGTCGGATCCCTCGGGCGCCTACTTTGCCTGGAAAGCCACTGCTATGGGCAAGAATGCTGTCAACGGCAAGACCTTTTTAGAGAAGCGGTATGTAACCATATAATATCTTACATCCGATTTGAAATTTAACATTCTTTCTCTTGCTGACAACAGTTATAGTGAAGATCTGGAGCTGGAAGATGCTGTACACACTGCCATTCTGACTCTGAAGGAAGGTTTTGAGGGCAAGATGACTTCGGACAATATTGAAGTCGGAATTTGCGATCAAAACGGTTTCAAACGTCTAGATCCCTCTACAATTAAGGACTACCTCGCTAATATCCCATAATAATAATTATATACATTTTTTTATAAAACAAAGCAAGGCTTCTCTACGAGTACGGAAACAATAAACATAACATTTGTTGGCAGTCAATGTGAAATTCATATGTTAATATATCTATTCGATACTGGAGGTGTTTTTGGTCAGTCATCAGGAAATTTTGGAACTTGACTTTCTATAATTTGAAACAACATGTCAATTATGTATATAGCTTTTGTTTTATTTGTTTTTTGATATTTTTTCTTTCCAAATTCGGGCACTTTTGTATATAAATGTCAGAGTGTGCGTTGAGGACGCTACTATGCAGTACAAGAACTTAATGACTACTTAATAAGTATATTAGATCAGTTATCGAGATAGTCCATACTTATTGCTAGGCTTAATATATATATATATACACTTTGTAGAATAGAATACATCTATATTGGTCATAGGCACTCCCTGATAATGATTATCGATAATGAATTTGCCATCAAGCCGCCTGGGCCTGGACATATACCTCGATCAAATATTCAGGCAACGCAACTTCGTTTCTGGTACACGGGAACTGAACTCGAATGAAGGTGGTCGTCGTATATCCTCGTGCGAGTCTCGCCGTATACGTTCCGGATTGCGACCCATGACTGACGATAGAGGTATTTCCATGCGATAGATCTCCTCGAGCACCAAACGTTCTAGCTCAAATAAATGTTCATCCCGCACATTGGGTATCTCTTCGTGCATGAAAAGCGCCAGTCGCAACAGATACTCTGCATTATGTCCACTTGGACCACGGCAGAGTGCAATCTGTTGGGCTATTTGAGACAGTGGGGCCTCACCCAACCAATGTTGATTCTCTGGCGTGGCCACATAGACCAAAACTGGCACTGCTTCGCCACTAAAAGTGGAGTCACGTGATGCGACGCGGGGAAAGAATTTTGTTTCGAGTGTTGCATAGCCACCTGAGGGCGGGATAAGGGATAATATTGTAATATAGTAAAATATCAGACAGATAATGCTTACCTAAGGTACATTCGCGTTGTTTGAGATACTCCAAAGCAGTAGAACCAGTTATTCTATATGCACAGCCCCATGTGATGCCCTTGAAGAAAATAAAAATAAAATTTTTTCATTAATAAATAAAATGAAAATTATTCGTTAATAAGCAAAAAGTAGTTAAAAGATTGTCAAATTGACCAAAAAAATCTTTAAGATTGTCAACAATTTGCCTGAGTTTTGAATTCACCGCATGAAAATTTTGTACATGCTTATAATTCCCAACTTGTAGTTCGCCGTAGCGCACGTATAAATGCCGGCGTTGGCTAACGGTAGTTGACCGTTTTGAGTTTTTCACGCTTGTCTCTCGGGGTCACAAACGAGCTCCTGGTAGCTCTCACGATCACCCTGGGGAAAGTCCCCGGGCCTAGGATAGAAAGTATCAAGGCGTAAAAAGGCGTTTACGCCGTTTTCGCCTATATTCCGCGGAATTTCGCCTTGCGTACTCCAATGAAGAGAAGAGTCTTAGCGGGTTTTTCGAATTGTTGCGCTCGGTTGTCTGCGGAAATGTGCCAGAGTTTTCCTTAGTTATGGACGAGTAGAAATGCGAGTGGAGACGTAAAACTCTCCGCGCCGCTAACTACACGGAATGGGGCTTACGTTGAGAAATTCAAACCCAAACGGTAGACTACTTTTTTTTGTTATTGTACAGGGGGGATTTAAAGATATTTATGATATATTTCGCTTACCTCTTTGTCCTCTACAAGTGTTGCTACACGTCCAGGCTGTAACGATAAAGAAAGAAAATGCGTTTTTTCATTATATGATTCGAGAACGGAAGTGTAGAGAGAGGGGTGCCTTATAGGGTTGGGCACAGTTAGCATGTTTTGTTTACTTGTGGTCAATATATATAAATAGACCTTGACCTGTTTTACTTTTTGTAATTGCATTCGAAGAGACGTGGCTGTTGTCTATATAAAGTATTGAACTATATAGTATATAATATATATGTGTAAGCTGAATCACAATGACGAACTGATTCGATCTGGTATGGTTTGGTTTTATTATTATATTAAGTTTTTAAGACATGTTAGTGACGATTATTTACGTCTTATTAAGATGGAACTGAAAAATGTATATAGATTTAAGATAAGTCCAAATATTACAGCATAGGAACCTTTTTTGTAGAATAGAGTATGTAAAATACGTTGCTAATATTGTAGAATTACGTGTTGTTTACTTGCTTGATGTTATTTATTAAAATTACAATGAAAGATATAAAAATAGTCGCGCCTTTGGATGCACTCTGACTGCACTTGGGAACCTGATTGAAACAAAGAGTACTGAATCATACTGATAGATATAGATATAGGTGTAATACACTACCCTTTAGACAGCTCTGTACTCGAACCCTTTAAAAATGCTTGGGAAGTGTATATAAATAGTTTGTTTCATAAAAATTCTAATGGATTTTCATAGCAATACCTTCATTTATATGCATACCTGGCGACAGTTGGGTACGTTTAAATGTGTTGAGAATGTACATTTTACTTTGTCTAATCACTATAGGTTGTTTTTTTTCGACGCAGATGATAACTTAAGGCAATTAGGTAATGATATACGTACTATACGAGTATATAGAGTATTAAAAATAATACTTCTAGACAACTGTGCAAATAAGAGGCAACTAACAACAATGTCTTTAAGAAGAGGTCGTAATAAAAGTGCTTTTTTTTTGATTAGCTAACGGGAAATGTGATAGATTAGACTTTAAAGATGGGGAAATATAGTAAAGGATTGTAAAAAACAAAGAAAGCCAAAATAGGCTGTCAGAGTTTCGGGGCAGAGTGAAAAATTTGAGAAGGGAAAATCATTGAATAATAGTTTCGGATTGACAAGAAATTTAAGGGAATTAAGCAAGTAAGCCAAACGGTCTATAATAGAAAAGATGTATTTTCCTACAGAACTACAACTCGGTTTTAAAAGGAAATTGAACTCACCTGTTCATCGGTGCCGCGATGCGTTACATTGCCCTGCCAGAAGCGTCGGACATAACCTCGTATATAGCCGGTTATGCATTTGGTATAGGTGAAGCCTGGGAACCAACAGAGCGAACCGTAGCCAAAGACCCAACAATTAGCCAAATCATCATCATTATTCGGAGCATTTTCATTATCATTGTTGTTATTGATATCCAAATTATTGGGGTCGTTGATGTTGTTATTGTTATTATTGTTGTTGTTGGGTTCATCGGCACCAGCAGCGAGTGTGCCATTGGTGAACAGATCCTTAAAGTGTGCTGGGACCTCAGTGGGTGCCTGATGTCCACTAAAGTGCGCCATATCTGAAGTGTTCGGTGAAACGTCTTGTGGTATCTCGTATCTGGTATCTGTCTGGTTTATATAGTATACTGTCAATTTAAGCCCCTTAGCCAAATGAAAAAGTAATGTTGATATTTTGTTGTTTTTGCTGTACTCCTATGTGGGGGTTATGTAATTGTGTTGATGATGCTTCCTTGCCTCGTTGTCAGTTGTTTGTTGGCATTTTGAGGATCCCGACGCTGGCCTTCCGTGCAATGGGGCATGCAACACGTTGCCTTCCTAGCTTAAGCTTCGCATCTTACGTCTCAGCGGTGTGTGCCGTCTACCTGTGTGTGAGTGTGGAAGAGGTGTTTAAACAGATGTTGTGGCGATTTCTTGTTGTTGTGTGTGGCTACATAAAAACTAAATACTAAGAGAAACTACAAAGGGAATTTGTCATAATTCTTGTCAAGGCTTACTTGATCTGTGATCGGTTGGTTCAATTGGAGTCAAATGCACAAATTGTTTTATTTTTCCCACACACTTTCACACTTTCTTCTGTTGTCTGTTTTCTGTTTTCTTTTCCGTTTCCCGGCCAGCCGATCCGATCCGAGTCGTTGCAGATCTAAAGTTCAAATTGAACAACCGTGCGGCCAGTGCGAAAAATGAAAACAATTTCCGAGCGTATACAAAGAGTAAATACTCAGACTCGTTGGGTATTCGTATTTATGACGCTCCGTCTAAATCGTCTCTGGGCCGCCGGCGTCGGCGCTGTGGATTATCTCTGAATACCACTCACAGACACCCGTGTGTGTATTCACCAGCTCACAGTCTGCTCACACGCCACGGGCCTGTTTGTTTGCCCACCGCTTTGCTCTTGATAATGAAACTAAATTGAACAAGTTCTTTAGCTACTTTTTTTGGTCAGGGTAGTGTTGACTCGCCTTAACCATCATGACATAAACGTGTCATCAATTTAAACCCAATTATTTATGTGCGTCAAGTGGTATTGTTTAACGGGGGCATTAAATAAATTGGCTTTACGAAATCACGATTTGATGGGAGATTGAATCGAAGAATGTGATTTGTGCAAAATTTGCAAATCATTCGATCGTTAAGATTATAAAACCTTAATCAGGCAATAATAAATAAAAATATTAGGATTATGAACTCTATAGCGAGGGAGGATCGAATAGTTGAGAGGTCGGGTTGTTATGTGATAATCGGAGGTGGAATAAAAAATCAAGTAAAAGTTGTAAAATGGTCGAAAAATGTCAACTTTTTAAGAAGCTTATATTTTTTCTTAATTTAGAAAAACATTGATGGAGACGTTTAATCTATTCTTCTTTAACACAATTCCTATTAATAACAGACTTGCACATATTTTCCTCAATACAATATTGTTCATGAAGTACAGCTGCACAGGCAAAACCCAAACACGAGCACGGCAATCTCTAAATTGCACCAGCTACCTGCTACCAGTAATTAGCAGATCTAGCGGCTACCCGTCACCACGACTAGACCCGAATAATTAGGAATAACCAGCATACACGGATCTATAGATAATTACTAATATGGTTTGTCCCAACATAATGTGTAGCTCAAATTTGCCTCATACATAGTTTTAAGATTTTCATATGTAGCATATATTTTGAATGAATAAAATCAGTACGTAAAGAATACTCTAACAGACTACAAGTCCCGAACAATATTATAATATAATTATGTGCGGTAAGTTATTGACTTTGTTTCTTGTACTTTTTCCAGACAAAGGATTTTTTTTTGCAAACAACTTTTAAAATTAGTTCGATTGATTTTTTAATTGAAGTTAAAATGGTATCAACATATCTTTGGAAAATTCTAAAGAGAACATTAAATGATCTGTTGTCAAGGAAAAAAGCAACTTGTGCTTGTTTTTAAAAAAACAAGAAAATACTTTTAATTTTTTTATACTATCTTATCTTGAAATTGTTTTCTGTTTTTCTTGTGAAAAGTATATTATAATGAAGGAACTAGTTAAGTGAATTCCGCATCTTAAATTTCTCAACCTATGTATCAAATTCGGCTTGTGACAACTTAAATTTATGACAAAACTGGGTTGATGGGTTTATGCGTCTCTAGTTTTTATCTTTCCAGAGATCGTCTTGTTCATATAAATGAATAAGCGTTCGGACATTGACATTACTAAATCGATTAGTGCTGATTCAGAATGTGTAATGTCGTCTGGGGATTCTTAACTCTTAAGCCTTTCTAAGCGATTCTTCTTAGCAATAATTTCAACAGTTAACAAATATTTTTCTTTCTTTCTTTCTCCTCAATTCATTCTCAAACAACATTTTAACACTTAATTTGTTTTACAGCAACTAAGCTTTTCTCTGCGATTCTCATCAAGCCATAATTACAACATGTTTTTAAAACTCCAACAATTTCTACTTCATTTGGTTAGAAAACGTAGAGGAAAAATACTCTTTGGCACAAATAATTAGACATCCATTAGAACCATTCGCACACTTATATACTATATATATAATATTTCAAGCATGTTTGGGTATTGTGGTTCTGACATTTGGAGTCTTTGTGCTAACTGCGCATCATTTCTATATGTATTGGTAGACGGGCGGCCAGAAATGCCCGACATGTTGAGGCACTTGCTTAAGTTGTATCACGCTTATCGCTGTCGCAATTTTATGGGGGGTTTATATGTACATACCACTATATAGATGTATATATGTATTGTATATTTTATATTTCTAGTTATTTTATAACATCTCCATACATACAAATGTATGAATATTTAAACATTTGGTAGACTTTGTTTTGATTATGGACGACGACGAATCCAATGTCTGGGACATAATAAATTTATTCGATTTCTGTTTTCAACACGCTCTTTCTAAATATTGGCGGATATTTGCATATTTTCTATTTTTTTTTTTTTGATGGGCATACTCTTGGAAGGGGTATTGTAAAATTAAGGGGACTCGTGTGATCAAAGCTCTATTTTTATTAGTATTTAGAGAGTTCTAATTGGAGTTTGAGAAGAAGTATGTTTTGTGGCAATATATCATATAGCTGACATATAACCTAAATTTGCCCATATTTCGTATTTTTTTTTAAGCTATTGATCGGAGAGTACACACATTCTTAAGGTTCAAACAATCTATAAAATTTCATAAGGATGGTACCACTGTATCATATACTACCATCTAAAATTTCATACACAGCAAGGTTTATTTTGCTCCCGTAAATAGTATATAAAGCAGCTTTCAAAAAGAGCATGAAATCTTCGGCTTGCAGAAGATCATCCCTCCTTACTTTTTTGTCTTCTTGGACATGTTGAACAGTTCTCTTGTCTGTCAAAATCCCTCGAATACAAGACATCATTTCATAGGAAAATTTTGGTTTTTGGCAGAACAAATGCGTATTAGTTTTTTTTTTTGTTAAATCTAGGCGATTTCTAATAGAGAAATAAACTCTAAACGAAAGTGAGACATAATTATAGAACATAAAACATATAATACTAGACCATTACAGTCCCAATTTATTAAAATATTTCGGACATTTGATTATCATATATTCGCATTTGATATAACACGCATTTTCTAAACCGTTTTCGATTTTTATTTTGAATATGGCCCAAATATTATTTTGGTAAAAACGAGAAAAAAAGGCTAAAAAATGGCACATAAGACGTAAACATGAGCATTTTTGATATCTCTGGGAGACAGGGGCACACGTGGCCCCACACATAAACAGAGACACACTCACACTCTCAAGCATGAGAATCTTTTTCCGATGTTTTTCTCTCCCAATCGGAGAACTCGTTACGTATACGCAACGTTGGGGCTTGCTGCGTGCAAAGTAAATATAAAGCAAAAGTTCTGTTTTTGTTTTTGTTTTTTTGTTTATACTCGAGCATGTGTGTGTGTGGGGAGGCAGCATGTCTATATGTCTATAGGTCTGTCTATATATGCTGTGTTCTGCCAGACGACAGCCAGATGAGCTACTGGCTGCTCATTGCTGGGTCCTTGATACTGAACTTTTTTAATTGTGAAAGTTTTTTGCAAACGGTTCAAGGTTGTTATTTTCACAAGGGCAGGGGAAAACGATACGATAAAGCCTATGGAGGTGGTGGAATTGACTATTTTTTGGGGAGGGGGTAAGCTATGTGTCGACGACTTTTGTTGTAGTTGTTGTTGTTTTCGGTAACAGGCGCCACAGAAAAGTTTAAGCCATTGAGGCAATTTTTGCCATTTACAAGATAAAATGCTATATATACTGTTGAGTAATTGATAAGGCAATACCCTGTAATTGATATTGATTAAAAGAATTTATGGAATATAGAATTGATAGATAATGTATAAATCACAAAGTCATACAAATATGAAAAATCTGTTTATTGTTATTATAATAAAGCTTTGATATCTTGCATAGTATTTATTTGAATGGGAAAGTTCTTTGTAAGAAAGGTAAGATAGATAGATGCTAAAAGCTTGTAAAATTTATAGCTTTTCCACACACGCAACGCATATGCCTAAGCAAAAGACCGTTTGACATTGTTTTATGCAGCAAAGGGTCTCGACTGTACCCAAGACCAACTAAGGCAAAATAAAAAGCTCACCGGTTGAGCGAAGAGCAAGTCTAGCAAAAACGATGTTCCAGTGTACTTATACGACTCTATGGCTTCGTGTCTGTTCTGACTACACGAAAGGGAGCAATGGGTTTTTGTCAAGCTGATTTTAAGCACATATAACTTAGTTATAATAAAATATAATGACAAATTGGTACAATTCACCAGCCGCTTTGCCAAAATTATCGGTGCCAAGTTTTATAACAATATCAGAAAAACTGAGGAACTAATTTATATACAAACCTGAATGAATTCGATTTATTTTTAATTCCTGACGGCTTTAGTGACTCACAAATACCTCATGCAATTGCCATTTTTACAGGGTACAACAGGGTACCATGTTTATTTTTGTATATGTATAAGACCCAAATTTTCGACAACAATATTAATAGCTGGCACTGCCATGTGCCAGACACATGTACCCATTGCTTATTTCCCAGTCGAATTTTTGCAATTGTTTCTTATAAATTTTGTGGCTTTATAGTTTGCCTGTCGTTCATATCTATAATTTTATTACGTTCTACAGTTTCAGTTCAATCAATTGAGTATGGAGAGTACCCTTTGTATAACTCTGCTAATTATTATAGCTTGCTCAGCAAAAATTATGGAGGTAAATGAAGGTAAAAACACTTGAAAATTAAAAATAAAACAAATATTTGCAACAATAGAAATCCTATTTGTATTTTTATTATACTAAATAAATATAGTGTACTATATATTGTACA
The DNA here is from genome assembly GCA_037040045.1 of Phorticella flavipennis. Classification (NCBI taxonomy): domain Eukaryota; kingdom Metazoa; phylum Arthropoda; class Insecta; order Diptera; family Drosophilidae; genus Phorticella; species Phorticella flavipennis. Next base: position 6,206 of record JBANCY010000238.1, on the reverse strand, counting down.
CGTAATTGGATCTTAAAATACGTGACGAAAGGTGCTTTTTAGGGCAATTTAATTGCCTGGGTAAAGGTCTCGCAGCTATAAAATTTGATACTTAACTTCCCCCCATACAGCTGATAAGCATTTGTTATGCGGGACGATTTGAAATTGATAAGTCAAGTTTTGGTAGGGAAAAATGGCACAACTGGCACCTCAGACAGATAGAAATGTGGCACCTCTGGGCGTATTTGCCGAAAGTGTTATTGGCATTAGAAACTGGTCGATAAGAGGGAAGTGCACGATAATGTGATTAGGGGGCGAATTCACTGCAGACACAATATAAACAATAACAAAGGCTGTCAATATTTTCATTGAAAAAACAAGCTGATATTGCTGATAATTGCTGTACAATTATTAAAGAAGGGCAAAGACATATTTGCTGTTCGAAAATCAGGTAGCTCTGGGCGATAACGGGAGGAAGTTGGCGATAAAAATAGACTTGGAGGAATCGCAAAAGCTGGTAAAAATAAGAAATGCACAGGCCCTGAAGTTAAAGAGACAATGTTGATTTTAAACTTGGTATGGTTCTTTCCAAGTAATTAATCCTTCACCCAGACCAATGCCAAGGAGAAGACAAGAAGAAGTCCATTAAGCCAGTTCCATCTTTCTGTCTACCTTCAAACTAATTACGAGTCTGAGCCAAACTTGTTTGTGAGTTATGATAAGGCGTTATTAGATCCAAAGAAACATTGGTAAGTCTTATATAATACCTCCTATTTCCAAAGTAATTGCCTATTGCCCTATTCAGATTTTCAAAAAGTAAATAAACAGTTGGAATTGATCCAGAAATTACCCAGTATAGAAGAAGGATATACAATCAATTCAAAAACCATTCTACATTTCAGAAAAAGAAAAAAGTCTAATTTTCACTTCGAAATTTTTAAGAATAACTTTTTCAAAATTTCAAATTTTGCTTAAGCTAGGCAAACCTAAGTTATACATTGTTATATTTCAATAATGTAATGAAAATGATATCATATAGAAACCTCAAAATAAACGTGCTAAATATAGTCTTAGTCAGTTCTAATATAAAATTCTTCATTCAAAATAGTATTCAGAAACACTCATTTGACACGTGTTAATACGTTTCTTTCTTTCTTTCATAGCAAATATTTGCGAGTCGATGAACATATACATATATATTTAAGATTTATTAGAAAAACTGAATAATACGTGTATATATGCCGCAAATTTTATGAAATATTAACTTAGCACAATAATTTCAATATTGTCGGGTTCAATTAGCAAAAGTGGGAATGAACATTAATAGCAGGTATAACTGGATTTAACAGTTACGCTATATAAAGTTTTCCGTTAATGCCGCGATAATTCATATGCGATAATATCAGCTTTTTACTGCCATATCTTAGCCCTCAGATACACAATAAATTACACTCCAATTTGTGTTAAAGCGTAATACTTATGTAAGTAGGTTAAATATGAAACAAACAAGTGGGAAGCAATAATTTTTGACTCATCGAAGATTTCATACACTTTTTGAAGTTACAGCGTGGCGTAACTTCTGTGTTTATAGAGATATTCTGCTCAAATTGGGGGGAATGACGGGTAATAAAGAAAGTTGAGTGCTTATAAAATTTAAATACAGTTGCTTAAAAATCATAGAAAATATATGCATATTTTAATTTGTATTTCATTGTTTTGTTTATATGAATAATTTGGTTAAAGTTACTTCTGATATTAAAAACTGGGACTGTCACAAATATGGCAATAGTGGCTAAGCACGATATGCAAAATACCTGAGCTTTTTGAAGATACTATTTTATTCTTTGCATTACAAATTTAACTACGTTGTTAATATACAATTTTTTCGAGAAGAGAATAAAAAATATGAATAAGAAATGTCTCAGCAAACACAGGTGTCACAATTTGTAAATACAAATATGAAAATTTAAGATGGTCATAAGCCTATAAATTCTAAATATAGACGAACTTGGTTAATGAACCGAAACAAGCGTGCTGTTCCGTATATAATTCTATTAAGTAGTCTTCAAACAAAATAAAAAATATTTTGAAAAATTCCGAACGTCCTAAAAGAACATCTTATATAAGCTTAGGATGGAAATATTGAAGCGCAACAGTTGAAGATTGATCCAGTTGCAAAAGATCAAAGATCTTTTTGAAATAACGTATCAGATAGTAACACATCAATATATGGTATGTGCCTCTTACTATATCCCCGAGTACACAACCATATAATACTTATGGCCTATATTTTCATGAATATAGGGTAAATGATAAACAAAGCACAATAACAAGCCAATATAATAATTATATTCTTTTCTCATTTATTTAATTTGCATTTTCCGTGCCTTTGGCACGCGGCCAAGCAGTATTACTGGGAATGCATTGCTGATAAGTGATTCAGGGTAAATCCGTGAGATTCTCCTGGGTTTCAGAGTCGGACGGACGGACAGACAGCATCTTGACACTTATTGAGTTGCCAATCAGCTGTTGACCTTGAAATGCAACACTGTTTGTTGTCTGTCGCGCTGTCAGACCTCATCGTGCTCCTCAGCCGCAAGTCACGTGTTGGCTTAGCCCCATAAATTCATTTGTTTAAAAGAAAAATTATTTTTTTTTTTTTTTTTGGGTTAGCTTTAAATTTTATGGTCTTCATCGTAGATAAAGTGAGGCGAGGTGAGGAGTGCGGCCCGTAGGCTGCTGTGCGAGAGTGAAACGTGTGAAACGATAACAGGTGTGAGAGAGAGTCAAAACAAGAAACGCAAACAGCATTGATAACAGAGAGGCAGCGAGGGAGCGCGAGAGAGAGAATGGAGGAGAGTAAAACTGAGAGAGCAAGTGTAAGAGTGCAAAAAAAACAAACATGTTGAGAGAGTTGTAAGAGACAAACATGTTTGTGCAAAAGTGACGTAGGCAATGTTTGTGCGGGGGGAACTTCAGGAGAAATTGTGTTTGTACGGATTCTAAATTTAGTGAAATTATATAGAATAGACTAAAAAGATAGAAAGTTTTATAGAGGTTAAATAGCTCAAACGATAAGCTACGTATTGAATATAATACTAAATGGTAATACCCATTGAAAGTAAGTTTATTTAGGTCTAAAACTTGGATTGATATGTCAATATTCAGTTTGAAAAGTATGAAATTAGGGAGTCATCTTAGTACGTGCACCGGCAGGAAATACTATTATATATTATTTTGTTATAACCTTGTTCTTGGACTATTTGAAGAAATGATTGCTATATAGTCTTAGTCTATACAGAAGTTTCGTAGGCCTCGAAAAGCATAGTCAGAAGGAAGAAATAATCGGGTTTTGCGCATATTTGATATGCTATTCCAGATACATTTTTCACATCAAATTCCATTTATGTATTATTTCTATCATTCTAAAAAATTTCTGAAAGATCGGTTTATAAGCTCGAAAGTTACGTTCACAAATCATTTACGTTCGGAATGTCGGAAAAAGAGCAAAAAGATGTTCGAAAGAAAATTTTCGGGTTCTAAATAAATAAGTTAAAAAGAAAAGACTGTGAGTACTAAAATTTGTTCAATCTTCCAATAAGATATCAATAGGTCGGGCTTACCGATTTGCTTAAAATGTATATAGGGTGTTTCATGAAGACGTGTAGTATTTTGATTTTGAATAAAACGCAATCGATTCGCAATTTTTTGTTCGATTTTACGAATATGGCACAAGGCGACTATCCTGTAGATAAACTACTTTTTCGGCCATATCTTAGCGGTTTCACCATGAATTTGGGCTTTAAGTTCGCCTTTAAGATCGTTTAGCGATCCATAACTAAAATGCTATGCCCTCACTAGGATAATAATACAAAATATGTTGGAAAAGTATTGTAAATACCCTTCTACTATTGGCAAACTCTATAAGTTGGAGTCATTCTAGCTTTCCTTACAGAGCACAGGAAAACCCCCCACTCCAAACGCCCCTGTGACGATGTCGAAACCAGATGTTGACACTGAAGTTTCCGTTAAGTGTGTGTGTGTGTGTGAAAAGAGAGCGGGAGCGAGAGATCTGTCAACCTATAAACAATTGGCACGCTTTGACACATATTTGAAATGCCTTCAATATCACGTTGGATGCTGCGTGTGCAGTTTCCACTTGTGTTGTTGTTGCACTTTTTACCTGATTTACCTGAAGTTTTCGCAGTAATTCGATATTTTACGTTATCCAAAAGAATATTGTAACAGTAAAGTGAATATTCCGTTTGATTCTTATCGTCAGCTTCCGTTGAACTTTTTGCGCCAATTTATCAGCATATTTTCCGAAGCAAACTTTGTATATAGATCACAACAAAAACAATAATAGAATTTTCATAATATTATTGTGCGTTTTTGTTTTGTTTTTAGATGTTTTTGTTTGTTTCCACAGATTATAACTGTATCGCGCACAGCACACACTTTAGAGACCGAGAGTAAGTGCGAGTGAGTGAGTGAGTGAGTGTGTGTGTGTGAGAGAGGGAGAGCGAGCGAGTGCCGTGCCGTGCCGTGCGCCCAACCGTCTGCTGCGACGGCTTCGATGTAACTGCGCGCTTCGGCGGCCACTTTCCGCGCTCAAATTATATTCCCAACCCAAATCAGTTCGCGATTCCCCTCCCTCCGCACATCCGCTACCCGTAACCCGCTACCCGCTAGCTATTCCCACGTTGGCAGCCAACATCGCAGCATTTTCGCTTGTCTCGACGTAAATATTTACCTCCTCCCGAGCACAGACGGCGACGGAGACGGAGAGGGAGACAGAGAGAGTCAGTGGGAAAGAGCGGAGAGAGGCGGAGATGAAGAGAGCGCAATGCGTAAAAGAATTTTCGTTCATAGTGCTTTTGTCCTAACTCAAACACTGTCCAAAAAAATGTTTATATATCTCTACAGAATGTTCTATAATGTATCTATTTTTTACCGAAACTGAAAGATACGATTCGTTATGATCTTGTTGTTACAATCAATTCTTAAAACATTTGAAAAAAATTTGTTTGAATCTCTACAGAAGCTTCTTAGGAAATTGGTTTTGTGCATAGAATTTGCCTTGCTATAGTACTTTTTTAACAAAGTTACATGTGTGTATTATCATCCTAAAAAATTTCGAAAAGATCGTATTAAAACATGGATGTCATGTACTAGTCACAAATTATTGTATATTCCTTTCTTTTTTTCTTACTTTTTAAAAGCAATTGTCCCATTGTGTATTACCGTCAGTATTTATTAGATAGAAAGTTCGAATCTCTTTTAGGACAAAAATTTTTATATTGTAGAAGATTTTTTTTCAAAATTTTCTTGCTTAAAATATACATAAGCACAAAAATACAATTTTTGATACAAGGATTTAGTTTTCTATATTTGTTCTCACATCATATTTCACGTTATTTATACAATTTCCGCAAGATCTTATTGAGATGAAAAAAAAGTTTCATGACAATTTCTATATAGTGTCTATAGGCGCCTACATATCAAATTTCATAACTCAGGCATGCAAATTGTGGCTGTTATAGACATTTTGCCATTTTCTGAAAAATTGAGAAGTGTATCAAAATTTTGTGAAGTTCTTTTGTGCAGCTTGTCTTCATAACCCTGTTCACCAAATTTGGAGCCTATAGCATTGTAAGTGTTAAAGTAATGACCATTTGATCGGATGATCTGGCGTAGGAGGCGTGGCATCAACAAATGGTCAACGGTTCAGCAGCGTATGGTAAACACGGAATTTCATGCGAAGTTTGGAGTAAAGGTATCTTATGTTCTTCAAAAGCGACGCGATCATACGGCCGGACGGACGAACATTCCAATTTTTCAAATGGGTTCAGGGTTCAAATTCACATTTGTATATCAATTTTCCAGATTTTTTTTTTGGTAAAAATCAAAAAAGAATTTAATAAAAAAACTTATAGAATTTCTGCAAGAACAACAAATTCGTACCAAAAAAATTTGAAATATGCGTAAAAAAAGCTAAACTATACAATAATTTCTTGCAGTGTATGTTGAGTGCGCCAGGTAAATGCGACGTTTGATTGCGCTGCTTTGTGTTGGCCACGTTTTGTGGCAAGTTCACAGCTGTTGCTGCTGCTGCTGCAGCGTTGACAATGGAAATGCTTTGATAAGAAAGCTTTGAATTGTTGCATATTTGCCACATGCCACATGATGCCCTCTCCCGCTCTCCCGCTCTCGCTCTCTTTGGCTGT
>JBANCY010000237.1:19385-49868 GCA_037040045.1 Phorticella flavipennis | reverse complement strand
TGGGGGGGGTGTGTGTGTGTGTGTGTGTGTGTGTGTGTGTGTGTGTGTGTGTGTGTGTGTGTGTGTGTGTGTGTGTGGCGACTGTGTGTGTGTGTGTCTGGATGTGTCGTTATAATCATTGATTGCCATCGTCGTGGGGTCAGTCGTTAATAATGGCCTGCGTATGTTGGTCCCGGCACCAATTGCGAACCGCTGACCATGAGAGGCCCCAGTCAAGTCATAAAGCAAGCTACATAAAAATCTCCTAGACCCGACCTTATGTAGCTATCCCCTCCCCGAATCTTTGTCTGTCAGTTTGGCATAGATTTTATTGCTGCTGCTGTTGATGTGTCATTTTTGGGAACCAATGTGAGGAGCAACTTCTTCCCCAAGTATTACTTGCAGCGACACGAACAGCGACATAAGAATTCATAATTTCACTGGCAAAAACAAATCGGGCTAGGAAAAATGTCGAGCAAACTGTCGAGTAACTGACCAAAAAACAAGTAAGGAGGATTATCTTTGATGCGCCGAAGATCTAATACTCTTTTCGAAGATAGCCGTAAATAACGATGAATCTTGGGAGTGTGTAAATATGTTAGAAAACATGGGATTTTTATATGTATTGTTATATGGCAACTATATGATATATTAGTCCGATCCTTATAAAATTTGTTGGAACGGTAGATAATAAAGAATATTCGAAGCATGTGAACTTTCAGTCTAATACGTTAGAAAACATGGGAAATATGGGAAAAAACCGATTTTTGGTTATATGACAGCTATATGATATTGAAATCTGATCCTTAAGAATATTGATAGCGTGGTAGGTAATAACGTATCTTGAGAGTCAGTGCACTTTCAGTCCGATACGCAAAAAAACATGGGAAATATGGGCAAATCCGATTTTTGGGTTTATGGCAGCTATATGATATGAAAATTTGATCCTTATGAAATATGAGGGAGCGGCGGATAATAACGAATCTTGAGAGTAGGTGAACTATAAGTTCAATACGTTCGAAAAAATGTGTAATATGGACAAAACCGATTTTTGGTTATATGATCGTCCGATCCATATAAAATTTGGAAAAACTGTAGATAATAACGAATCCTGGAAGGATGTGAACTTTCAGTCTAATACGTTAGAAAACATGGGAAATATGGGCAAAACCGACTTTTGCTTATATGTCCGATCCATATAAAATTTGTTGGGCAAAACCGTTTTTTCGTTATATAGTCGTCCGATGTTTATAAAACTCGGTGAAACTGTAGATAATAGCGAATCATAGGAGCTCGCTATTGCGAACTTTCTGTGTTGGAATACATGAGATATATGGGCAAAACTGTTATATATTTATGTGGCAGCCATATGATATAGTGGTCCGGTCCGACCGGTTCTGACAAATGTGACGCAAAACAAAGAAGGCTATGTGTTAGGTTTCATTAGGATAGCTGAAAATGGCTAAATAGATCTCTTTTGTCCTCCCGACCATTCTGAATGTAACTTTTGGGGGTCTACGACATTTCCTTCAATGCGTTACGTACTTTCGGACAAAGTGAATGTACTTTTTTCTCCGAAAAGGGTATAAAAACAAAAAACGTCAAAAAACACTTAACAAGTTTATGAAGCAAGTGCACAGCCAGGCGGCACCCACACAGCCGGGAGGGGCTTGGATTGGGGCTGGGAGGTTGGTAGGTTGGGAGGTTGCCACATCTGCTGGCAACTTCTGAACGGACACATAAATAACTCAATGCGCGTTGAGTGTCGCGTTGCACGACTGACATAAATTTTAATGGTGCACTCGGAACGCACGAAAGGCGCTGACGGCGACAAAGATGGAGCCAAAACCGATGAATGCGTGTGGCCAGGCTATGCCAAGGTATGCCAAAAGTTGTTAAATTCGACAGCAAAATGCCAAATAACAAAAAAATAAATATATAAATAAGACAAGTAAGAAAACTCTAGTCGAGTGGGCGCGACTAAAAGATACCCTGAGCCCAACAGTGCAATACACACATACATAGACCCACTTTTGCCCGTTTTCGGACACTTCTGAGTCATATAACATCGGTGTTTATGATCCAATCGTTCTGAAATCTTTGGGATCGTTAAATGACATAGTCTGGAACATATATTCTGGAATTCACATCATTATGATAAGGATTGTAGAAATTATAAGCACTTTTCTCATTTGGGGGGACCTATTTAGGATGGACAAAAATGTTGGATGCCACTTTCTGCATGGTATCTATAGGCACCCACATACCAAATTTGTTGACTCATGCATATATAGATTTCGTCACTTTCCGGGAAAATGGAGAGGTGTACCAAAATTTTGGGAAATTATATTCTGCAGTTTCTAATCATGACCCTATATACTGCATTTTGTGTCGATTGCTCTATAAATGTCAAAGTTATAGCCATTGTATCGAAAATCGTTTTTATCCATTATTCATTATGTATGGTATATACGGATCTTCATGGGAAGTTTGAACCCTCTAACTCTTGCAGTCTCTAAGATCGGCGCGTTCAATCGGACAGACGGACATACTGACGAACAGGTCTAAATCGACTCAGCTATTGATACTGATCAAGAATATATATACTTTATGGGGTCTGCTACGCCTCCTTCTGCCTGTTACATACCTTTGCACAAACTTATTATACCCTTCATACCAAATTTCAATTCGGATCAGGGTATAAAAAGAGCAGCCTTAACTCGACCGTTAAGCGCATAAAGCGACCGCCGTTTGCCTCGACCGCGTTTGCATTTGCGGTCCATAATATACGTAAGTCCCCCTGACGCCCCGCCCCGCCCCTCACACGCCACGCCCCACACGCCCCTTATAGCAGACATCCAACTCAGTTCACACAAATCTGGCCATCATATCGGCTTGGCCAGCGCCATAGCCAGTGCCAGTGCCAGTGCCAGTGCCAGTGCCAGTGCCTGTGCCAGTGCAGCCCATAACAATCCCATTCCCAATGCCAAATCCGCATTTATCGCTGCATGGGCATTAAACTGTGACTGCCGCTGCCAAAGTCACAGTGACTGTGACTGTGACTCTGGCTGCAAATAAATAAAATAACATAAAATAAAAGAGGACAAACTCCAATCTCCAGCCAATCCCCCACTTCAAACAAAAAATATAAAAATATCAACAATGTGGCAACGTTGCGACCAATTGTGAACGTTATCCGCCTTTATCGTTGTCGACGTTCAATCAATTTGCCAAAAGAGCCGAAAAACCAGCCAAAAATATACGAAAAAAAAGCTGAACTCGATGGTAAATATGAAACACAGATACAGAGATACAGACTAAATACCACGGTTGGCATAAGCCCAACGCAATCGAGTCCCGGCTTAATATCCCGTTCTGGTCAGTAGTACGATAATAGCTCATGAATTTCGGAAATACATATTTGAAATAAAGCTATGGTTGGGAAACTAACGGGTTTCAGGCTATCGCGGTGGCCTTTTGTATGTAAGAGTCGGTTTTCCGGTGATTATTATAACACTTTAAAAGGAAGTTGTATATTCACCTAGAGCCTAAAGTTACCGGCCAATTTCAAGGATATTCATCTGACTTTTTGCCCGTCTGTTGATAAGTACGTATGAAACATTTAGGAAACTTTACAAATAGATTTTCTTCTGCAAAAACATCCGTTTCGGATCATAATATATAATATAGCTCTGAACTCAAACTCGATTTTGTCATCATTTCCTATATTCTTTGTAATTTAGTCTGTTAAAAACGTATTAATTTCCCTTTTTAATTTTTTTGGAAAATAAAGCTTGAGAATCAGATTTTTGCAGCATAACTTTGAAAAGACTATGAAATCTTCGGTGATTCAAATTTTTTTATAATTAACTATAACTATTACCCATAAATAGGATACCAAAGCAAACAGGACTCTGTTGTTTGTTTGTTTGCCATTAACCGTTTGGAAAACACTCGATTCTCATTAAAATTAGGCATCTTAATGCTATATCTCAACTGAACAAAAGGGTTACCGCAACACCTTACCACTAAGGTCCTTCAGTTCTATGTGAGGTGTTGCTTCAAGGGTCGGTCGTCAAAGCTAACCCAACCTATATGCATTATCTGACAGTTGTTGCCAACTATCTATTTGTATATGACATGAATTTTACTTTGACACACATATATAACATATTTCCCTCTTGTGACTAATTTTCTTGGTAATTTCCTGCTACTTTTTTAGCATTTCTTACACATTCCACAGACTTTTCAGCCTTTTGAGACATTTGTTTGCTAATTTATTGGGACTTTTTACAGCTTTGACAGAAATGAAATATTTGTAAATCAAAGGATATTAAATTTCATTCTATTTTTTACCTTTGATTTTCCATACTCAATTTTCATTTTCTATTAGCTTTGACATTTTGACAAAAAGTATTTAGAAGAAATGTTATCAAGCTGTGATTTGTATGAAATCAGTTACACGTAGAGAAAATACTAAAAATTTTGATTAAAATCTATATTAGGGGGCCTTTTGGTGTGAAATCCTGGTAAAATCTGGTCTAAATTGGCATTCCCACAAAAAGGTGGCTGCGTTAAAATTGAAAATGTGAATTAAAAAGCGAGGGTGGTTTTTTCTATTTCTGGCCTTTTTAATTGAATTCTTGTTTCTTTTGCAATACAATCCGTATTTGGCACCAAAATACTCATTTTTCTTCCTAACATCACGGATAAGTCTATGTTTTACGATTCAATATTCAAGTCTGATACAGTAGAAATTGAAGGAACACAAAGTCCGCTTCGAACAACTGAAATGATATAGTTTTTTGTAAGACCCTAAATATAAATAGCAACCCTCGCTCATATCAAGCCCTTGCGAACAAAATGCTTAAGACTATCAAAAAGCTTTACTGTTGTTTAACTCAATGTATTACTTGATTTATAGGGTATTATTTATACTTTAACACGAAGCACAAATCCCCCGTGGTGAATTTCTCAAAATAATTTATAAAAGATATGGAAAATATTCTACTAAAGAGCCTCTTGAGGTATTAAACGATATTTGTGTAGAAAAATTTTCCTATTCTTCCCCAAATTTTGTTGAAATTTTACAGATTTCGTTGTAAAGCCATTATATGTACATTATGATATTACAAATTCTATATAATTACGTATATATGATAGATTCTTAATAATGTTCTTTGATTTCTCAGACCAATTAGCTATCATACCATTTAGATTTGATTTCTTTCTGTAATTTTTAATTTAAAATAAATCTATTCATATAGTCTAAGTAAATTACAGGATAACTAACAGTCGAGCCAAGGCAACTCTCAAATTTATAGTATTATTATTTTTTTTATATGTATTTCCGCGCTGTTGTGGCAATTCCCAAGAAACTCAGATTAGGCGAGCCATAAAAAAATATTTAATAAATAACAAAAATCAAATACAAAGATGAAAAGAAAACCCAAAAGGAAATGCTATGGAAACAGTGGGAGAGGTCTATATATAGGGCGGGGGACAGCGGTGATGTGTGGGCTAATCCGATGTCTTTGAGCATTGTACGGAAAATACACATTCAGGAAAAGCTAAGAAATTTATAATGTGGAAAATGAAATCCATTATTTCTAAGGACAGTTAAACTGAGTTTATTAAAATGCGAAAAATATAACTTGAGATGATATATATATAGCATATTAATATACGATTTTTGCTATAAATTTAAGCACAAATTCAATAAAATTTGCAGAGATTTATGGCTTTGCTGGAAGAATTCGATTTTCAAAGCATTAAAATTGTTGCGTTTCAAGTTGGGGAAATTTGGGTAGTATCAGATTTTAAATAGGTAAAATCTTGTATTTTTTTTTACATAAATCTTAGGTTGTGTAACTGAATAATTTTATACCCAGTTTAAGAGGATTATTTTGGGTAAATTTTATGTTCTGAGCATGAAGAACAAGATATATAAATGTAAATAATGAGATAAGCCTATATAATCTGGTCATTTACGGATTTTTGAGAGTTTACACTATACAAATAAGGTACATTTTAACATATATAACGTTGGACATTTATGAAGTTAAAGGAGGTGTTTCAAGACAAGTTCCTCTCAGGGTGGTCTTGAGGTTGAACTGAAAAAAGGAGCTGTTGAGCAGGTTGTTTGAGCAGAGATGCTGCGCTTTAGGTATTTTGTAAGGAATTTGGGGCCTCGGTGGACTAGTGGACCCCAAAACAAGAGGTGCGAGTTCGAGTCCTGCTCATGTCGATAGGCATGAGCCTCCCTGAAAAACTAGATTGTTTCGTAGGATTTGATATGCACCCACGTAAAGAAATTTCTTCAGTGAAGGCAGCAGGAATAAACACAGATAGTACTTCAGGCTGTGACCAGATAGGTTTGGGTAATATGGGAATTAGAGTCTTAGGAACCTTAGAATTTATATTACATAGCATTATGAGAGTCATTATATATTACTCAGTTAAAAGCATTCTATGGATAGAATAAAGACGAATAGGGCTTTAGGCTGTGACCTGATAGGTTTGGGTCATATGGGAAGCTTAGGGTGTTAGGACCCTTAGAATTTTTATTAAAGAGCATTGTACGAAACATCATATATTACTCAGCCAAAAGCAGTTACGAGCGTTACGAGATACCAAAATTCATGACACAACATTTTTGACACAAATCGTCGACAAGTTTAGCAAGATTTAATCAAATTTGCAATTGAGGACACTGAAAACTGATTCATCCGATCGGGAAAAGCAACTGGCAGAGGGGGAAAAATCTCCATCTCGTTTCGACTTTGTACACAATATTGAAATTCACTTATGTACAAAGTATTTTCAACTGCCAATTTGGCAGCACAAAAGTTGAATGAAAGCTCAACTTTGGCTTGAATGGGGGTCATGGGTCATGGGTCAGTGGGTGGTGAGGAGTTTGGGGAGGGGAGGGGGGGTTCGGTAAGTGATTTGGGCAACTGGCAACTGGTAAGTAAGTTGGTTTTGTGCTAATGTGGCAACTGCAGCGCATAAATCCATTAAGCTAATCAGAAAAATTGCAAAATATGTTGGCAAAATCCGTGCACAAAATGAAGCCGACGAGGCGCAACGAGGCGAGGGGCAACACTGGGTCGCTAGCAGTGTTGCCAGACGCTTGGAGGAGTCGAGTCGAGTCGAGTCGAGTCGACTGGCAACCATGGGCGTTGCTCCAAGTCCCCCACACTCCCCGAACCCAGTTGGCCAACGTCGCCATCTCACTGAGCCGCACTAAGCCGACATTTAAGACTTTTCCATCATTTTATTTCATTTCATTTCATTTCATTTTGTGTGCAACCGATTTTCCAACAGTTTCCCTCTCTTATCTGCACTTTTTTATATATATTTTGAGCAACTGTTCAAGCACTTCGCTCTTAATCTTGCTGCATGCAGCTTGACAGCGGCAGCGCACAGTGGCAACAGCAGCACGTTTCCGTAGTATTTGCAATATTTACTGCTGTGCAAATGGTTTGTGGACCACTGTGCGCTGCTGCCGCTGACCATTGCTTGGGCTTCCATGCAGACGGTCGGCAGAGGATTTTCAACAATGCAGGGCCTGTCGTGGGGCAAGGAGGGTTTAGGGCGTAGGGCGTAGATAGGGGGGCGTGGCACATAGGCATATAAAAATTACATAAACCAAGATTAAGTAAGAAATTTCAGCACATTGAAGCTCGAGCGGAAACGAAAATGAATATTGAAATTGGTTTGGCAGCTGTGTGCTGCATGTGTTTCAGTCAGCTCCCATTTTTTTCTGTGGCTGTGGCAGCCACATGAAAGACTTACAACTGCGGCGCCATAACATATGCAACAGACGCACACACACAGCAGGCGGCGGGCGGCAAGTCGTGGCGCCTCCCCCGTGCCCAACCAAGTAAGCTCTGTGAGAACTGTGTGGCACAAGACAAAGGACTTGCCACATGCCGCTTGCCGCACACGATACAAGTCGACGCTTGTGAAAAGCTAAAGAACTGCAAAAATCTGAAATAGGCTGACCAAAAACTTGACTATCAACTGACAATGGCCGCAATCCGAAATCCCAGCTCAGATCCCAAATCCAAATCCGATTTGTGCCACAGTTCGAGTTGCACTAACTGCATGTCATTGTCGTTGACAAGGATCAGGGCTAACAGACCCAGCCCCCCACCACCTCTTCACAGGACGCCCCACAGATGAGGGTACCCAGAGCTTAGCTCAGTTTTGGGATGTTAACATATTAAACCGAAGTTACGACGGCGGCACAAAAACTCAAGTTGTCTAGCTACTGCCTGCCCGTCCGTCCGTCCGTCCCGTCTGTCAACAACAAATGCACTGAGAGCAGCTCAGCTCATGGCTTTTTTTTTGGTTTTGTTGCCAATATACCCTGTAAACATATAGAAAATACAAGAAGCATATGTCTACCCCCAAAATTTAGCCAAAAAATGATCTGAAATAAACAAGGAATCAATTGTGGCAAGTCCGTCTGTCTGTCCGTCTCTATATATGTCAACTAGTTCCTCAATTCAAGAGCTATTTGACAGAAACTTGGCCCATAGACATTGTTGATATATGTTTTAACCCTCAGAATTGAGCTGCTACATCATATAGCTGCCATACAGCTAAAAGCCCCATTTGCCCATATTATCTATATTATTTGTAGCATTGCCTTCAAAATTCACAATTCACTTAGTTTCTTTATTGTTTATCACTCCATTAAATTTCAAAAGAATTGGTCCTTAAACACGAAAGTAAAGCTTCCTTAACAAATCTTCTTATTTTATCTCCTACGCTGAACTGGACTGTTCTACACTTGGTTGAGTCGTTGAGCAAAGGTTTCTTTAGGTCTGCAGAGATATCGAAATTTCCGTTGCTTAATAAATCAAACTTTCAGTTAAAAACCCTATATTCTCTTCATAAAACCGACATCAACTCACCTTGCCAAATTTTAGGATTACAATTTCGCCCTTCGCTGGTCTATAGGGTTTGCTGATTTCATTTGATTCAAAATGCCTGCAGCAGATTGAGCTTTCCCATCCAAATTATTTTGGAAAATTCAGCTCAATGAACAGATATGTTTTTATTTCCTTTATGGATGATGAGTGGGGTTTTATGTGCAGCTTAATGATGAATGAATAACATGTGTGAGTTCTTTTGACCCATTTGAAATCAACGAGTCATAGAGTCAAAGCGAAATTGTGCTTTTAATTAGCAAATGTTTCAATGCATTTCTAAAAGAACTCTTTTGAGCTTTGAGCTACCAAAAATACTTATAGATCTATGGAATGGGTTCTACTGGGGTTTATTGACTGAGTTTATGATCTATAACTTTATAATTGGTAAGTGCAACAAGTTGATTTGAAACTTCTTGTTAATAGTAAGTGACACTCACTGACTCGTAGACGCCTAATTCTTGTTTAGATAAGCAAAGCTTTGTGCTTATTACAGAGCATCTGCTAGTCGACTATTGGCAGAAAAGCGCGCTCATTTGTTGTAGTTGTGCACATTTTAATTATGACTCTGGCCATAATGTAAGAGCCAGTATATGAGGGGCTGCTCGACTTCTGGGCGTGGCATATACGGGCATAAAGTCTGTCAATCATGCGGCAATATCACAGTGGGCTCTGTAGCTCTGGCTAAAACTGAAACTAAAACTGGAACTGGAATTGGAGCGGGAACTGGAACTGGAACTGGAGCGGGAACTGGAGCGGGAGCTGGAGCGGGAGCAGTGCCTGTTGTGCTTATGTAGGCGTGGGCTGGGGGCGTGCCGCTGTTACCTTTGTGTGTGGATTTGCCAACAAAATGGCAGGTAAGCAGCAGCATTAAAAATGAAATGAAGCCTCGGGATAAGATCAGACAGCGCCAGCAACAAGAGCTTCAATCAGTTCCTGCTCCGGCTCCGGCTCCGGGTCCGGCTGCTGGTCCTGTTTCTGTTCCTGGACCTGTTCCTGCTGGCATTCATTTTGCCCGATTAGAATCTCTTTCGGTCTGTCGCTGACAACAAACGCAGCATTTGTAATTTAATTAACGCAGTCAGCGGCAACAACAACACCAACAACACCAACAACAACACCAACAACACCAACAACACCAACACCAACAACAACAACCAGCTTGTAACAAGCATTTATGACCGACCACCAACCAGCATGAAAATGTAGATGAAAATGTAAATGAAAATGGAAATGGAATTGCGACAGGAGCTAAAAACAAATTTTATTATCTCTATCAGACTCTGTAATGTTTATCAGGCACGACTAACTGGCATCCTTTTTTTCACGTGATTGCATGGGGTAGCTCGTTTGAAGCGCCCAACCTCGGATTTATACATAAGCCCCGTATATAATAATAAAATCTAATCCGCATTTAAAGCAATTTGCCATTAACGCGACGGCATAAAACACGCTTTTCATTTTACGAGCACAAATTTGCCACAAACACTTTTGCCACCGAACTAATTGGGTTTCTGTGTTGCATGCAACATGCCACTTGCCACTTGCCACTTTGCCACATTCGCAAAACTTCAGTAATCCATAAATTGACGTATTATCAAGCTCTAGAGCTCTTCTTGGGGTCTTGAGGTCCTTGAAGTAACCTAATCTACAGCATCCATGTAATGTCTTCCCTCTGTAAATTTGTCATTTTTTGAAAGAGATCAAATTTTTTTGAGGACCATCCGGTTATGCCCAAATTCGAATTTTACATATTTTAACGTTCTCCATATTTTCAGTAATTTAATCAAAATTGAAAATTCATAAAATGTTTGAAGATTGAAAATTCAGTTAGGATTTTTTTTGGGAAGAAAATAAGGTTTTAAAATTAGATCGCATTCCACAGAAGGGTTAGCACATGATCATAATATTTAATGTTTTCGATTCCTCAAACATCCAATTTTAATTATTTTGAATTGATTTTTTAATAAAAATCTATATAGTAAAACATTTTTTTTTTAATCTATATTTCTCATTAATTTTACACTAGAAATCAATATTTTGCCAGAAAAACTTTAGCTTGAAAGTTCGAAAATGTTCTATGTATGGAACAGCACACAATCAGAGATTTCTCAGCTTTTGAAATTTTCTGAAAATCTTTAAGTCTCAAGACTTTGACGAATAACGATATACTAAGGTATAAGGGGCCTCGGATAGTGCAGCGGACAGGGCACTGTCCCGCAAAACAAGAAGTCACAGTTCGAGTCCCGCTCATGTGGATAGGCGAAGGATTTGAAATGAAAGTTCTTCAGTGCAGGAAGCAGAAATTAGAAATTAGAAAATGTGATCAGGAAATGAACCGATACGGGCTGTTATGGACATATAATGATAAGGTATAAATATATTAGATAAATATTATATTATATTATTATGTTATTATGATAGTACTGAAACCATAAATAAGTATCGATGAAGTTCTGTCATGATTTACAATTAAAATGGAGCTTCAAAGTTAATAATGTTCGTAAAATTTTAAAATTTTGAGAAATTTTTTAAAGTTTTATCATTTCGGCCTTGGAGAATACTTTCACATAATCCGTAGAGTTGAATCTATAATAATCGTAATGGGTACGATAATAATAGTAATGGGTTATAAAATTGTTCATTTATTGTTCAGTATATAGAAATATCATTTCAATGTATATTGTTATACCAAATTTTTTATCGATAATAATCGATTTTTAGCAAATATTATATACATTTTTATGTGTTTTATACATTTTCATATGAACCATATTTGCGGTGCGAGGAACGAAATTGGAAAATTTTCATTTTTCTTTTAATCGATGATTCTTAAATCTTTAGAATTGATATGATATTTAGTAAATTGAATTGTAAGCCAAAAATTTAGAACTAGAAGATGAAAAAGAGGCATAATTTATGGGTCTTTTCTTTCATTTCTTTTTTTCTTGAAAATTTTGCGGTTTTCATGTCAATCGATAATCTCATAGTAAAGCTTTCAGTGTTGCAAAACTATCGGCTTGCAATTTGTAAGCAATATACTTCAATAGTTTAACAATCGATTAAGACTATCTCTTATTTTTTTGGTTTCCCCGCAAAGGGACTTCAACCAGGCCAAGTATATCCACGCTTTATACCGGTTTTCCGTTTCTTTTTTTGGATTTTTTCCGGTTTTTTGGTTTTCAAATCTCATTTTGGGTGGGTTTTTTTTTGGTCGCGCGGGGCAAATCTTAAGGCTGATTCCATTTGCTGAGCTGCGGCGTATAAAACGCAGCCTAACGGATACGTTCCGTGCTTTTTGTTACCGTAAAAAACTAACCAGCTATTTGCATGCAAATACCAACTGAGACAAGGACACTGCATAGGCATGAGAAGGGGGCGTGGCAGGATGGGGTTTTCCTTTTTTTTTTTTTGGGGTCGGCGGTTGGATTCGTTTCCGTTGAGTGGGAACTTGATATTGGTGTTGCTTGTCGGTTGTCGGTTGTCGGTTGTCAGTCGTTGTTGTGGGTTGTCGTGGGTTGTTGGGGGGTTTCCAGGTTGGATTTTACGTTAGTTTACGATGCTCCGGAATGATGATGATGCTGCTGAGATGCCGTTTGCCTGTTATTAATTGTGCTGTTGCACTTGACGATTTTGGCTTTGCATGCGGTTTGCATCGCAGATGAGTAGCAATTCGCCAGCTGTCCTCCCGCCGCCATCCGCCATCCGCCATCCGCCCGACCGCCCGCGATGAGCTCCAAAAATTGCCAAGTCATTTGCCAACTGTGACTCTGTATGCAAATTACTTTTGCCAGCGCACCCAGCGGATGGTAGAGGAAGCAGCCTGCGGCTGCTCGACACGGGGATGTGGCAGTTGGGATTGCTGGTTTTACTCAGTTCATAGGCTTATGCAGTGGTTGTGGGGGGTTGGGGGTGCAATCGGCTAAGCCTCATACACAACAGTTGTGTGTGTGTGTAGGTGGGCGTAGGGGAGGGGGGGGGGCGTGGTGGCGGCATTACGCGAGCAGTCGCCAATGAAGTGCAAAGTATGTAAATTAATATTGGAATTTCGATAATCCGACTACCCCAAATATCTCTCCGACTTGCCAGTTACACACAGCTATATACACACTCTTGCTGTCCCACTCGCACACTCGATGTGCCGACTGAATGTGCATATAACATCGGCTTTTAGGCCTTTCAATTATCAAACTATGCGCGAAATGTCGCTTCACATTTTGCCCAAAATTGCAAATGGCGCGCACACACAACACACACAGACATACGTTGATTCGCTTAATGATAACGATAGTTCAGCATTCGATTAATTAATTCGATTTGTGTGCTAATTTGTGTGACCAGCCAACTCCATAATTTGTGCCACACAAGCGCCATTTTGTGCCTGGGGGCAAAAAACATGTTGCACATTTAATTGTTGCAGCAAATCGATAATTTAATCGGCTTTTATGCAAAATCGTATCGAAACACTCATAAAGGAAATTTTGCACTTGCTGCCTGACCCCTCCCCTCTCGGGCTGTGTCGAAAGCATTTAAAATATTATAAAATATGTGCGAAATTGGAAAACTAAAAGAGCCGACTAGAAGCCCATTGAAGTTGGGTTTTCTGCTCTTGAAATGCTGCAGCAGCAGCAGTTTGCCATAAAAATCGATAACAACACGTGCTGCTCTACGGCTTTGTTTGGCCATGTTGCTGCCGGGAATGCAGCAGCAGCAACAGCAGCAGCTGCCAGCAACGCTTTGTTTGCTGCTCATTGTTTATGTTGCTGGGATTTCTGTGCTGCAGTTGCTGCTGGGACTGCTGATGTTGCTGCTGCTGCTGTTGTTCTTGCTTTCTCTGCTGTTGCTGCTGCTGCTAATAAAGATGTTCCTGTTGTTGCAACTAATTAAGCTGCTGCTGTTGCTGTTGCTGATTTGTTATCGAACTGCAGTTGCACTTTTGATGATCATTCGAGCATTGTTGTTGTGGCTTCAAATGTTGCTGACGTTGTTGAAAATATTGCTCATTTTGCTGCTGTTGTACAAGATTTTGCCTTTATAGTTGCTGCTGCTTTTGCTATTTAGCTGATGTTGCTGCTGTAGACATTGTTTTTGCAATTTTGGTTGCAATTGTTGTCGAAGTTTCAATTGTGACTGCATTTTCTGGTTGCTGACGTTGCAACTGTTGCTATTGCTGCTAGAGCTGCAGTTGTTGCTTTTACTGAGTTGCTGTTGCTGTTTCAGAGACAGTGACAAATGTTGCTGTTGTAGGGACTGTGGCAAATGATACTGTTGCAGGGACAGCGGCAATTGTGACTGCAAAAGCTGCCATTTTAGTTGTTGCTGCAACAGTTGCCACTTGTTTTTAATGTTGCTGCGGCGGCAACAGTAACTGTTGCTGCAGCAATTTCTACTACAGATGCAATTGTTGCTATAATTCTTGCAGTTATTGCTACTGTTGATATTCTTGGAATTGCTGATGGAGCTGGAATTGCAACTGTTTCTGTACGTACAACTGTTGCTATCTCTGGACAGCTGCAATTGTTGATATTCTTGCTGTAGCTGGAGTATAGCTGATTTTACTGGAGTTGCAATTGTTACTGTTTCAACTACAACTGCAATTGTTGTTGTTGTTGTTGAAAATGGAATTGTTGCAATTCTACTAAGGCTGCAGTTGTTGCTGTATCTATTAGTATAGTTGTTGCTGTTGTTCCAGTACGTGCAATTGTTGCTATCATTGGCCAGTTGCAATTGTTGCTGTTGTTACCACAGCTGTAATTGTTGCTGCTGCTTCTACTGTTGCAATAGTTGCTGCTGAAAATGGAATTGTTGTTGTTTCTACTAGAGCAGCAATAGTAGCTGTTTCTTATAAAGATACGATTGTTGCTATTTTTATCATCTATAATTCATCCAGCTGTTGCTAATTTTCAAATTGTTGCTGTTGCTGTTGTCACTTGAATTGTACCTGTTTCTACTGTATTTACAATTGTTGCTATCAGTAGACAGCTGCAATTGTTGCCACTGTGACTAAAATTGCAATTTTGCTACAGTTACAACTGTTGCAGTTGCTTCTACAGTTAAAATTGTTGGTGTTTAAGCTGCAATTGCTGTGGTGCCCTAAGAGCAAATATCCCATTAATGGTTTCAATTGTAGTTGCAACACTGACAATTGATGCTGTTGCTAAAGCTGCAACTGTTGCTGAGACAACTGCAAATATTGCTATTTCTACTAGAGTTGCTGCTGTTGACACATTGCTGTGTTGCTACGAGGTCCCTTAGAGCTAATGTTGCTGTTGCTTAAGTTTCTTTTACTTTTGCCATTTTCCCGGCAACAACTTTCCATATTGCTGCAACTCTGGCTTATGTTGCTGCCTCTGATCAGCTGCAGTTATATTGCAGCTGCAACTCATATTACTGTTGCTGTTGTGGCAGTTATTCTTCCTCTTTGTTCAACTGCTCTGATTTACATTGGCTCTTGTTACATTTGCCACTGCAACTGTTGCTGTTGTTATTGCTGCAATTGCCGCCATGTTTCTGTTTTTCAGCTGCTGTTATTGCTCTTATGGCTGATGTTGCCATCGTCGATATTGTTCATATTTGCAGCTACTGTTGGTGTTGCTCTTGTGCCGCAATTGCAATTGTTGCTTTTAAAGTAGGCATCTGTCTTGTCAATGTTCTTGTCGTTGCTGTTGCAGTTGTTGCTAATGCTGCTGGCACTGCAGCTGCTGCTGCTGTTACTGTTGCTGCTGCTGTCCATTACAACAACTTAACATTTTTATGCTAATGCAATGACAAAACCGACATGAATTTGTGCTTTGAGAATATGTCCGCCATGTGGTGGGGGGAGTGGGGCAAATGGCTGGGCTGGGGTAAGGGATTGTCACTGTGTGTGTTTGCGTGGGGGGGGGCTGTGTAGGGGGTAGGGGGTTGTGGGTAGGGGTGTGTCTGTGTGGGTTGTAAGCGGGCAATTTAAGCACATATTGCATAACATTTATATAACATGGCCCAATGCAGCGCGGCGCAGCAGACGAGGCAGCTGTCAGTCGAGGCGACATTGTAATATGTACAAATAAGTGGAGCATATGAGGCGTATGATTAATATTTAAAGCATAAAACATAAAACACAAAAAAGTAAAAAGTATAAAGTATAAAGTAAAACACAAACTGAACGAATACGAAAACGAAAACGAATTCGAATGAATACATATATTTATTCAGGCAGCGCGACTGCGTTCAAGATGAATGTGAATATGAATGTGAATACGAATACGAATGTGAATACGAATGTGAATGTGAATGAGAATGTGCAAGCAAGGCATAAAATGAAATTGAAATGAAACAAGAGACTTAAGTAATAACTGCTGTTATTAACAGAAAGCGGCGCACAGTGGTATGATATCTATGAAAATTTGGTTGAATTTTATAATTTCGTCATTGCATTGTTTATAAAGTTTAAATTTGATATCCTTTTAAATTTTTTGATAAATGTTCGAAATTTTTAATGTAAACAATAGGGGTATACCCTGATCCCAGTCAACGAATACTGTTAAATTCGCATAATTCAGTCACACAGACACACGCACACATATACACACTTATACCATTAGACAGCGTGAGCTGAAGTCGACGCTGTTTATTATTCGATACTCTTGAAACTTTTGGGGTAAGTTTGAAATACAATCTTAAATACGTGTGCTGAAAATCTTTTTTTAAATCAAAAAATTACACCTGTTATCAAATTTTTTTTGATTTGCGAGGTAGGGGGGCGTGGCATCTAAAATTTGAGAATATACAGTTTGCGCATCATCTATGAAAACTTACATACCAATTTTCAAGCTTCTAGCTTTAATCGTTTAGCCGCCAGGTAACATAATGCATTTTTCACCTATTGCCATTTCAGCCCGTTTTTCGGTCACTTCTAAATCTTATAACTTCGGTATTTATGATTTAATCGTTCTAAAATTTGCAGGATATGCTGATTATATTGTCATAAATAACTATTCTGGAATTTGAATCGTTATGATACGAATTGTAGAAAATATAAGTACTTATCTAATTTGGGGGGATCAAATTAGGATGGGAAAAAATTTTGGATGCCACTTTATGTATGGTGTCTATAGGCACTCAAATACCAAGCTTCATGACTATAGCATAAAAATTGTGACTGCTATAGACATTTCGTCACTTTCCGGGAAAATGGAGGGGTGTATCAAAATTTTGGGAAGTTTTGGGAAATTTTGCAGTTTCTATTCATGACCCTATGTACCGAATTTGGCATCGATGGCTTTATAAATGTCAAAGTTATGGCCATTTTATCTATAATAGTTTTTATCGATTATCGTACGAAAGGGGCGTGGAATCCGCAATTTTAAACAAACTCGTAGTGCGTATGCTCTAAACATACATTCATGTCAAGTTTGAAGTCTGTAAATTTGTAGTTTCCGCGATCGGGGCGTTCATACAAACGGAAGGCCGGACGGACAGACGGAGATGGCTAAATCGACTCGGCTATTGATGCTGATCAAGAATATATGTTACATACATCCCAATAAAACTATTATACCCTTCTTCCCATTTTTTAAATGGGATCAGGGCATAAAAAATGTGAATTATGTTTGAAATTTTTGGGTTTGATTTTTAACATTGTGACAATGTTTATTTTGGAGTGTTCTTCAAACTCTAAGGCAAGTTTGGGGATGTATTTCATAAGATCAAGTTCAAATTTAAAGTTTTTTTTCTATTTTTGTCGAATCTATATTTATATATTATCAATTAACCAGTTCAATTAACTAAAATTGCCAAAGTCGTTTTGTTTAAACAAAATATGGGTCTCGGTGGACCAGTAGATAGCGCACTTTACCATTAAACAAGAGGTGCGAGTTCGAATCCCGCTCATGTTGATAGTCATGATCATCCCAGAACAAGTAGGCTGTGGCGTAGGATTTGAAATCCACCCATGTAAAAAGTGTTCTTCAGTGAAGGAAGCAGAAATAAATACAAATTGTGCTTCGGACAGCTTTATTAAAAATATGTTCGGAATTTGCCCAACTCGCACCACTGTGCAGCTGCAACTGTGACTTGTGTTTTGTGTGGGTTTCACATTTTATTGCCCACATTCTGTGTGTTGGCCATGTTGGCTGTTGGCCGTGTTGACTGTGGGCCGTGTTGACTGTTGGCTGTTGGCCGTGTGCCGGGCTTGTGTGCCTGTGTGTGTCTGTGTGTGTCTGTGTGTGTGTGCGTATGGAGGAGCAGTTCATTGGGATTGTTGGCAACAAGAAAACCTACTTTTTGCCAACATGGGCCAACAATTTGAGTTGACAGATACAGAACCAGCTGAAAAGCCAGCGAATTACGACTACTCGTGCGCAATGGTCGCACTTGATGCTGTGGTCGGTCAAGTCGGCATTAGAATAAGTAAGAGATATGTCCGCCGCCCGACGAGGAGGATGCCAGAGGGCGTGGCAGCCGCAGAGGGAGTGGCAAATGACTACGACTATAGCCAGGGCTATGACTATGGGAATTGGCAGGGCATGCTCTGGGCAGGGCATATGCAATAAGCGAGTGTTGCACTACGAGAAAAGAGAATCCGATAAAGAAACACCAAACTACATGAAATTTAATACTAATTCAAAGCCAAAACTATTATGAAAATTTACATATTTCCTATATAAACCATATTTTTCAAAAACTTCGTAAAAGAAACCCCCTTTTTCGCTCAGTGTACTAGTTGTTGCCCAATGTGTGGGCAGTTGTAAATATTTTGAGTATTTTTATGATTTGCTACGAAGCTATAGACAAGCCGAGCAACGAGCCAAGCCCAGGGGACGAAATGAAGCCAAGAAATGATATGATAAATTTGTATCTATATAAACGTTTGTAACTTTTAAACTTAACATGTCACAATCATAAAATACATGTTAACTTGAAGATTTGCTCCCAGACATAACAAGTCGAAAAATTGCAAATTTTATTTACCAGAGAGCGGGACAACTGTTGGCTTTAAATCCTTATACATACCATATGTTGAGTCCAATTTGTATATATAATTTAAGAGGAATGTTAAAAACATATATATGTTATGATATGTTTTGAGAGTTATGTAAATTAGCATGTTACGTTTTGAAAGATTAAAGTTTTTGAGATACCAAATTGGTACAAAAGCTTATAAAGAGCTGTTGTCAACTTTGTTGAAAGAGTAAATACCCTTTTTGAAGTTTGGGGATATTGAAAAAATGAGCCATACATAATGGTGACATGCGATCATATTGTTTATAAATGGATGGTCAAAGTTTTTGCGAGATATGATTATTAGGAAAAAATCGGCCGTGCGCCGTCGACCTCACCTTAGGTGCATTTTCACACAATTTGGCGAATAACTTTAGGAGTTTTGATCCGATCGACTTGAAATTTATCTGAAATCAATTTATCGATTTTTTTTTGTTTTGCGTGGGAAGGGGGTGTGGGATCCAAAATTTGAGAAATGGCATTTTGCGCATTACTTATGCGACCCTCCATGCCGAATTTCTTGCCTCTAGCTATAGTTTTGCCGCCAGGTAGCGTAATCCATTTTTTAGCTTTGGCCATTTTGGCCCGTTTTCAGCAACTTCTAGGTCTTATAACTTCGGTGTTTAAAATCTGATCGTTCTGAAATTTTCAGGATTGGTTGACGACATCGTCATAAATACAGCTTCTAGAATTGGATATATAATGATAACTATTGTAGAAATTATGAGCACTTATTAAATGTAAGGGAAACCATTTTAGGATGGGAAAAAATTTTGGATGCACTTTCTGCATAGTAACTTTGGGCATCCCCATACCAAATTTCACGACTCTTTCGTACAATTTGTGGCTGCTATACACATTTCGTCACTTTCCGGAGCAATTGGGGGGTGTATCAAAAATTTGAGAAAGTGTATTCTGCATTTTGCATTCATGCTCCCATATACCAAATTTGGAGCGTATAGCTCTATAAATGCTAAAGATATGGCCAATTTATCGAAAAATTAATTTATCGGATATGGGGCGAAGGGGGCGTGGTATCATCGAAATCTCAGAACTTGATATGTGTACAGGGACTTTCATTCGAATTTGAAGTCCTCTAGCTCTTATAATCTCGAAATTCAATGCTTTCACACAGACGGACAGACAGACGGGCATGGCTAAATCGACTCCTATTGATCCTGATCAAGAATGTATATACATTATGGGGTCTGTCATGCCTCCTTCTGACTGTTATATTCCTTTGCACAAACTTTATATACGCTTCATACAAAATTTTAAAATTTAAAATCCGGGTATACACATATTTTTTTGTAATTTTATATAAATTGATCTGAACTGCTTTCTTTAACGCTTTTTACTGATAGAGAATACGATTGTGTTCACTGATTTCTTTCAGACTTTCTCAATCGACTTTATTTTCCACATTTGTAATATAAATTGTGTAATAACATCCCTGCTGGCTGCAATTGTTATGTATCAGAAACAGAGCTCTTATATTTTTAAATCTCAAAGAGAATTTTCCAGGAAATACAATATAATCAAGCCTGAAGTGCCTTCGAGCTGGCCCAAGTGGACTGCATTTAATGTCTAACGATTTCTCTTTCTTTGTGAAAGTATCAAATGTTCTATGTTATTTGTATATAAGAAATGTCCGGCTGTTGTCCGATGAGGTATAAATATGAAATTAATAGCTCCATTAATATTTTCTAGACTTTTTTTCCTGAGCGGAATATGAAAATCTCATGCACTAAATGCATTTATCTGTGTCAGAGCCGTGTTGCATAAATTATATATAGATATATATAATGTTAATATATATTATATGGATTATATAATCTGTGCTTAATGTAGGTTCCACCCATCAAGTGATGCCCTGCCGCTTGCCCGAGGAATTTCCTTTTGCTCTGCGGATTTCTTTGCGCTTTTCGAGTATTTCCTTTGCAGACATGGCATTTCCGGTTAACGGTCAACATATGGCAGGGGGACGGAGGGACGGGGGCTCTTTATTTGGTTTTAATTTAGCGGCAATTCAAAATGCATGCGATTTTATTTACACACTCCATTTGTTGTTGTTGTTGCTGTGTTGAGTGCAACTTGAACTATGAGTTTATTTACATTCTGCATTAATTTTACTTTTTTACGCTTTCCGCGCACCTCCCCTCCCCTTCCCGCGTTTGTTTCTTGTTGTTGCCTTGACTGCTTTCCGGTTTGTGTATTTGTTTCGCCATTTTGTTTTGTTGTTTTCATTTTGTTTTTCTCTGTTTCTGTTTCCTTTCTTCTTTTTCGGAGTTGCATTTTGCCGAGGAACCGCCAAGACTCTTGAATAGCTGAGGACCGTTGCCTGCAACATGGAGCATGGGGGGCAAGGGGGGCATGGGGGGCATGGGGGGCATGGGGCAACAATGCCGGCAGCTGGTGGCAAGCAGCAGAGGAAAAAAAACAGTTGCTCGTCTGGCGTTAACTTCACTAACGCCGAAAGCACAACCCGTACTTCATATAATTCTTTACTTACTGAACTTATAAAGTTTGCTCTCATGCTGACTGCCCCGCCTGCCACGCCTACCCGCCTGTCTGTCTGCCCCTTGTGTTGCACACACGTAAGCACTCACACACACACACACACACAGCAATGGCAGACTGACTGCTCGGCATTTTGAGGCAACAAACAGGGCGGACAACGGTGCGTATGATTAATGCGTCGCATTGCTGCCGGGGCAAATGCATTTTGGAGCCGCACCAAAAGCAGCTACCAAGCCATGCCCTCTGCCCTCTGCCCCCTGCCTCTCTGCCCACCTCCCCTCTCTCCCTCCCTGCTTTCCAATCCACCCTTCTACTCTATTTCCTGTCAGTTCTTTGGCTCTTTTTGTTTTGCATTTAAATAAATTTGCTCTTTTGCCAAATTCCCCGGCAGTCGCATTGCCAACGCCATTGCAATTTGGCTTAAGATTGAACGAGAATATATATCAACTTTGTATATATTCTATTGGGGAAATGTTTCCAAAGCGTATATGAAAATTAATTAGATATATAATGGAAACGGTGGCAGTGGCAGTGGCACAACTCGGTTTCATTTTCATTGCGCCATGTTAGATACTTTTGTATCTTTTACTGACTTTTAATTAAGCTGTACTATTTGTGCTTATAAGTTGTATATATTTACAGATAATTTATATAGAATGTATTATTATTATTATATGGCCATAACAACCCTGTCGGGTCAAAGCCTGAAGCACTATTTGTCTGTATTGCTGCTTGCTTCACTGAAGAGCCTTTTTTTAGGTGGGTGGATTTTAAATTCTACGCCACAACCTAGTTTTCTCATAAGGATCATGCCTAAAGGCATGAGCGGGACTCGAACCCACACATCTTGTTTGGCGGAATTGTGCGCTATCCACTGATCCACCGTGGCCCCCCATATAATGTATAGTCGACATAATTTATACTGAAAGTATATTCGACATATCCCCTCTAAGCATACCAGCATAGATATGATATATAAAAATATAGATATACCATCAAATCCAAAATATATATCTTTTTGGTTTGAAATTTCCCATGAATTTGAGTGGCAATTGCTTTTATTATATAACTAAAACTGATTTATATAATAGCTGATTTTTTACCTGTCAACTGCTGCGCAGATGTATCTGAAAGATACATATCTAATATATAGATATTTTTTTCTATTTTATATTTCAACAACTGTCAAAGCTCTCATTGACATTTTGCTGTTAAAATATTCAGTAAGTTTGGCCATTTTCAGCATTTTTAGCTTTTATTATTTAATTATTAACAAAAAAAAAAGGATGAATTACATTTAGGATATCGTGTCGAATAGACAAATCAATAAGTATTTCCAAAGTAGTTAGGGCTGGGGCCTTAATGGGTTTTCCGAACATAAAACCACTCAAGGTCCTTCGGATAAAACCACAGATTTAATCAAAAATTTCTAAAAATTGAAAAAATAATACCTAATAAAATATTGTATTCTATTGAGTAGTCCAAATCTTATCAATTCTTATCAATTGGCTTTTTATTGTTTTTCATGGACTTTTAGGGCATATCAAAATGTATCTCGATGTTAACTTATAGATATCTATCGAATTCTTCTCACAAATACGCATAGATACTTTTCAAATATATTGGTTAGATGTTTACAGATACTTTCGCAATTTATTGTTAAGATACTTTTACAATATATCTGCCAGATATTTATAGACACATTACAGTGTCTCACGTAGGTACTTAACAAAAGTTTTTCGTAGATATTTTTTAAGTGTATCTTCTACATATAACTCACATTTCGAAAGCAATTGTATCTTGGAAAACTCTTTTAAATATGTTAAATTTGTTGTACAGTCGAGTCAAGATTTGGTGGAATAACTTCTCAGCGGCCTACTGAAGTGCAGATACAAATGTATCTGGAGCAGCTCTTATGAATGAATGCCCTGCTTGATTTCAGGAATATCAATTCAGCAGCCGTCACTAAGTACTCGTTGGGAGCATCTGAGGAGCGTTTTCGGTTGAATTGAATGCATTTTGGCATCGCATTGACCCATTTCATGTTGCCAACAACTGAAAACAATAAGCAAGAAAAGCAGCTTAATTTTCAAGTTCATTGGCGCGTGGGCAGGATCAGCAAATGGGGATCAGGGGCAGGAATCGAGCATTTCAGGGCGTGCTCTTGCCGCTGGAAGCTTCGAGGAGGAGCGTGGCATGCCACTTAATAATGCGCCTGAATGGCTGAATGTGCAGCCACTAAACAACTTCCGCACTTGAATGTCAGCTACAAGAGCCCAGGGACTGGGATAACCGAGGGCCAGGACAACCAGCGGCCGGAGTTGGTGCTGGCAGGGGGCGCAGCAGTGGCAGCTTTAGCTATGTGAAGCGCCGCTTCAAACTCAACTTAAAACAATATACTATAAAAAACAAGTAGGGAAGGATTATCCTCGGCGCGCCGAATATTTCATACTCTTTCCGAAGAAAGCGGTAGATAATAACAAATCTTGTGAGTATGGGAACTTTCAGTCCAATACGTTGGAAAAAGTGGGAAATATGGGCAAAACCACCTTTTGGTTATATGGCAGCTATATCACATAGAAGTCTGATCCGTATGAAATTTGGTTTAACGGTAGATAATAACAAATCTTGGGAGTAGGGGAACTTTAGATTCGAAACGCTCGAAAACGTGGGAAAATGTGGGAAAAATTGATTTTTGATTATATGGCAGCTGCATGATATAGGGGTCTGATCCTTATGAAATTTTGTGGAGCAGTAGATAACAACAAATCTTGGGAATATATACACTTTAAGTTCAATACGTTAAAAAACATGGGATATATGGGAAAAAATTGATTTTTGGTTATATGGCAGCTCCATAATTTAGGAGTCTGATACTTATAAAATTTATTGGAGCGATAGACAAATATGAATCTTGGGAGTGTGTACACTTTCAGTCAAATGCGCTAGAAATCATGGGACTCATAAGCAAGTAGATCGGTGGATAATAACGAATCTTGGGAGTATGGGAGCTTTCAGTTCAATACGTTAGAAAACATGGGATAGAAGCAAATTGGTTTTTGGTTATATGACAGTTATATGATATAGTAGTTTTATCCGACCGGCTGCGACAAGTGTGCTGACGCATAACAAAAAAAGGCTATATGCCAAGTGTCTTTACGATATATCAAGAACTGAGGGACTAGTTTTCATACATACATACGGACAGACGGACAGACAGACGGACGGATAGACGGACGGACGGAGGGACGGACGGACGTACAGACAGACAGACAGACAGACAGACAGACAGACAGACAGACAGACAGACAGACAGACAGACAGACAGACAGACAGACATGGCACAATCGACTCCTTTTGTTCTCCTGACCATTCTGAATGTAACTTTTGGGGGTCTACGAAGATTTCGGACAAAATGAACATACCATTCTCTTCGAAAGAGTATAAAACTCCAACATTCCAATGCAACAATGCCGAAGCTTAGATACACTTGATTTGGCCAAAGTTACTGCAAGTATCTATTAGTTGAGCCAAATCTACTAAATTAATGTGTTGAATTCCAGCTGAACTATGGCTGACTTGTGCCAGGTGTAACATAATTCAAGGCATTGTTAAGCCGCCCTCAGTCAGTGTATGAAGGCTGAAGAAATGAAGAAAGTAGAAAGGAATCTCTTCTTCATAAGGCAAGGCAACAAAAGCAATAACAATGGCAGTTGCATGCATAATAAACATGTCTTGCGATGGCTTTAAGGTTTCTTTGCCGCCCATTGCTGGGCTCTGGGCGGACAGACAGACAGGCGGACAGACAGACAGGCGGACAGACAGCTGCACAGAGGTTGAGTGCAAAATAGGTAGAGGAGGCGGGAAAGACAGTCATGGAGACGGAGAATGGGCACTTCTAGACAATGAGAGTCAACGTCAACGCATTCTGAAGAGTCTGCCATTATGCACTATACACACACACATACCACACACAGATACACACAGATATACTACTCACACACACAGATACATGCATAGTACAAGTCTCTTGGCATCTCTTGTGCTTTAAGCTGGCTTTTTCTAAGCGTATTAACATTATTGTTGTTGTTGTTCTTGTGGGTTTTGTTGCTATTTTTGCTTGTTTTTGAAGCATTCGCTTATTATTGCCAGCAATTGCATAGTTTTCCCTTGGCTTTCCCTTAGTTTTCCCTCAGTTTTTCTTACCTTTTCCACACATATCCGCACGTCCCCACACTGCTTACCAGGGCCCAACTGTCTCTGTCTCAGGCACAGGCTCAGTCTCAGGTTTCGTATTATTAGTAGCTAAAATCGGTCCACATTTCAGTTAGTTACAACCGTCAACGTATTACCCTTCCTTCCGTTTCCACTGGTAAAAATTTATTAAAATGTAAACCTTATAACTTGCACCTCGAAAGAAGCTTAAAATTTTAATCCTTTTTCAAAATTTTCAAGCTAGAAACAATCGAATTTAAAATGAAAAATGAAATATTTATTGAATGTAAAACATAAAAAAAATATTAATTAAAGGGAAAATATTTCAGACTCAATAGTGCAGACTTTTAACACAGCCCTGTGTGCGACTCTATAGGGGTAACTCATAACACCATGTTTACTCATTTGGGTCTGGATGGTAGATTTGAAACCATTGAGTATTACTTTATATATTTATTATATGGCCATAACAACCCTTTCGGGTCAAAACTTGAAGCTCTATTTTCCTCTATTTCTCTTTTTTAGCGGGACAGTGCGCTATCCACTGGACCACAGAGGCCCCTGAGTATTACTTAAGAATAAAGTAAAATTTCAGAAATTTATATAAAAGATAGTACAGGCTTATAATGGATTCCGATAGTAAATAAAACATAAAATTAATTGAATACTATTATCTAAGAGAATGAAACAAATCTCAATAAATAGCTGAGTTTCAAACAATAGAGCTAATTCTCAAGGAAGGTTAGTGTTAGGATTCGGTTCCTTAGCCTTAAGTTTTACATAAGACAAATTTTTGCAAGTAAATTAAAGTTCAATCATTGGGAGAGTTTACAACTCTGTCCTAAAAATCTATTAAGATTCAACCAAATGTTACAAAGGCGTTCTTTTGTTTTCTGGACTTGAATTTCGAACTGCTATATTTTGATCAATTGTCAACCCTTTTTTAAAAAAAAATTCGACCTTTTGTCAAGGATTTGTCACAGATTTTGTATCTAAAGTCAATCGATTATTATCGCTTTTGCTTTTGAGCCTTTTTTTCTAGTTCAGAATTTCGGAAAAAACTTTAAGGATTTCACTCAATAATTGCATAATGGATTCAATGAAATATCTTATTGCCAATACAAGAATATATAAAACAAAAGCTGAAAAATCGCACTTAATAATTTGAGACACTCTGAGAAGCTTTTCTATCTTCAATATACCGTTGATTTTTTGGGACATTTCTGTATCTTTGAGATACATTTCTGAAAAAAAAAACATTAAAGGGAAGCCATGGGAAAATGAATCTTAAATTTAAAGTATAAGTTTAACTCCATAGCAAAGTTTAAGGTTAGGTAGCGATAGACATGGGTTTAGAATCAATAGGAAGCTTTGGTCTCTATGACAGTTCTGGAACTCTTAGTCAAAAAGAAGCTAGATTATAAGAACCGAGCTTTAGAAAGTCAAGCTGCTAAGCCCTAGAGGTTGGAACGGATTGTAAAGTATGATTAGGGGTAGAATATGTAAGGTAAAAACTTAAGCTCACCTGTTGGGGATTCGAACTGTATTTGAAATTAAATTTCTCTAGTATTTTGTGAACTTAGAAAACATAGTTAAGGATTTGAACTCGAACAGAAACTGTAGCTCTAAATCATAGTTTAAAAGTAGAAGGAAAAGCTAATGATGTTAAATGAATAAATAAATTAAAGTCTAAGCTTAGAAAGGGAATTTAAGATTCGAATTTGGGGAACTTGAACTTGAACTTACTTCTTAATTCAGGCTTAGAGCCATAGTTAGGGCTTTAATATCCAAGAAGAACGTTTCTACATTCAGTTTTTGGATCCAAGTATTTCATGAATCCTGAGACTTCGATACAGATAACGATATTAATCGAAACAAAATCGGAATATATAATATCAAATCTAAGCACAGGAAGGGAACTTCAGATTTGGATTCGAGATTTAAGCCTAGGAATCTTTAAGACGAAAGCTTCTGTTCCGAGTCTTTAAAATACTTGGATAGTTTACAGAAAAGGCAACTGTTGTATCGAGGTGGAACGAGCATTGCAGCCCTGGTAATAGTCATACTTAAAGGTTATAGCTTGCAATTTGTTTGAACAAATCCGAGTGCTTACTGGCTTTACCGACTGCTTTATGTAGGTAAAAATTGTCTTTGCATAAACAAACAGGCGACATCCTTCAAGCTACACACACCAGTGTGTGTGTGTGGCAGAGTGTGTGTGGCAGGGTTTGTTGTCTATGTGCGGTGGTTTGTCTCGCCACTCGCCACTTGCCACTTGCCTCTTGCCACTCGCCACTTGCCACTTGCAACACACTGCTCGTTAGTGGCACATTCATGTCAAACGCTAAGTGGCTAAAAAGCAGGTGTGCATTCCGCTAGTTGCCACTACCCAAGCAGTGGTTGTGGGCGGTGGGAGCGGTGGCGCGTCGTGGGCGTGTCGACTGCCAAGACATTTAATAAGTTTCTTGAACTTTGATGTCAGTCAAGAGTTTTGCTTTATGTTGCACAAACAACAGAAAACAACTTAAAGTTCTTAACTAATTATGACAGCATTTGCCACCGATGGAGGGCGCTTTTCACAAAAATCTTGCATACTTTACACGTTTTTTGCTGGCAAATTCCCTGGCTTTTCACCCAATTTACAGGCATTATTTTTAGAATTTTCAAATCTATAAACAAATTTTCAATTAGCAGCACAAATTGTTGTTGCTTTAAGCTGCAAATCTTCTGCTACTTCTGCTTCTTCCATAAAGTTAACAAACAGCGTGGCAGCGTCTAGATAGGGCAGGTCAGACAGACGGACATGGGGGCAGGCGGGAGGGATGCATAACAATGGGGCAAGTGAAAAGATGCCATTTGAGTACGACGTGGTCGGTGGCAGCCATGAGGGTAAAAACTTTTTACAAGCGACCCACAAAACTCGATGAAAATGATAAAATTAAATATTTGGCTCTAGGTTGGACAGGGCGGTTGGGCGTTGGGGCGTTGGGGCGTGGCAGTCTTGATGGGATGCGGCAGAGCGCGACCTGAGACCGGGCACGTGACAAAGTGAAATTGTTAAATTGAAGGCTGTTAGCGATAAGCGAACAAGCAAACAGACAGACAGACGGACAGACGGACGGACGGAGAGCAGAGGAAGACAGGAGGACAGTTGGACAGGAAGTGAGGAAGGGTGGCGGGCGGACAGACAGACAAACAGCTAGAAAGACAGGCAAAATGGAGCATGCAAACAGGTGACAAAAGGTGCACAAAAGGAAGCAAAACTTTTGATGCTGATACGAGCAACAACAACACCAACAACAACAACAACAATTGACAACGTGTTGAGAGCTTTGATACGCTGACAAAGGGTATTAGAATTTAGTCAGTGCATGTGTAACACATACCCCCGTGCCGCATGTAGATAACTCTTCGGATACTTTGCACGTCTGACTGCATCTGAAAGAGCTCGAGATGTGCCTGGAATTTTGTTCAAGAAAATTTTGAACATGAAAAGTTGTTCCAGTTGTAGCTGAAAGCGTATTTAAATTTCCATCCATTTCATGGATTTCCCCGGGAACTTAAACTGTGACCCGCATTGCCAGAGACAGTTTGTCTGTGTGTGTGTGTCTGTGTGTGTGTTTGTGTGTTTGTGTGTCAGTTTGTACATGTGGCAAGTGTGGCAAGAAACAATTTAACCATTTAACTTGGCTCGTTAACATTAATTTGGGCCCCAGTTTCCGGTAACTGGTAATTGCCATGCCGTGCCCCACCGTCTGCTGCCTGCTGGCTGCCAACAGACAAACATCATCACGCTCTCTTACCTAGGCGCAGGCGGGGCGTTGTGGGGCGTGGGGCGGTAAGTATGACAGGCGTATACAACATTTTGAGGCAAGCCTCAAGCTGGCCAGCGCCAGCAGCCCCAAAGAGTTGTCATCAGCAGCAGCAGCAGCAAGCGGAAGCTGCTGAAATGCTTGCGGATGTTGTTCTGACGGATGTGACGGAAGTGACCGTTAGCACAAGCCGCCGTCTGTTGCCCCACTGCCACTTGCCACAGCTCACTTCAAGCTGAGTGGCATATGCCAAGAGAGCAAGCATCAGGCATCGAGCTTCGACAGGCCCCAAAGGCGTTTGGCGTATGCGGCGTATACTTAATTTGGACACGGCCACATGCGAACATCTTGGCATATTCTCACTGGCAAATGCAAATACCCTGCCACGCCTCCATGCCACCATGCCACCATGCCACCATTACTCCCCCACCCCCGAGGCGCCCCGGCCAACGTGAAGCGCCGCCTGCGGCTAAAAGGCGCAATTATTATGCGTATCTAAAATTAAATCAGTTGCAACCGAAGACAGTAACAGTAAGTGCGCCCCCAGAGCGAGAAGCAGAAGGAGACGACGAAGGAGAAGGCGAAGGAGAAGGAGAAAGGGACGCAGCACCGGAAGCATTACAAGCAACTACTTAGCGCCTGGTAATTTATGTGAGACCCACAAAACTTGCCCCAAAGCCCCAACCCGAAATGTGCTCATACAAATTCAATCAAGTGCGGCTTAAGCGCGCTTTAAAGCTCAAAAGCTCCTCAAAGGTGTTTGTAATTCTCAACTGGTTGCGGCAGCGATCTTGTTGCACAATTAATTGATATAATAATTGCCACAATTCATCAGGCAATTTAACAGGCTCAGCGATTTCTTAGGACCAAAATGGGGTCAAAATGTGGCCAAAATGGTCGAAAATCTTACGAAATGGCTTAAGCGCGCTTTAAAGCTCAAAAGCTCCTCAAATGTGTTTATAATTCTCAACTGGTTGCGGCAGCGATCTTGTTGCACAATTAATTGATATAATAATTGCCACAATTCATCAGGCAAT
>JBANCY010000237.1:0-19285 GCA_037040045.1 Phorticella flavipennis | reverse complement strand
TTAACAGGCTCAGCGATTTCTTAGGACCAAAATGGGGCCAAAATGTGGCCAAAATGGTCGAAAATCTTACGAAATGGCCGCTGGTTATCGATAAATAAACTGCGTAAATGGGCTCACGTAGTGTGTGTGTTTTAATGGGAACTTAGTCGACGATTTCGTGGGGCAGCATTACGTAAATGCGATTGGCTTTTGTCACCGGCGCCTTCGACCTCAGAATGGGATAAGGCATGTGGCAAGGCATTTAAGCCTTGTGTGTGTGTGTTGAGGTTGCCACCGCCGCTACGTGTGGCATGCAGCGCACATCAGCACTTTGTATTGTCTTGCTTTTTGGCCATATTAATGAAAGCCATTAACAAAACTACGTGCCACAGTGGAGACGGGCGGCGTTTTTTCGTAATAAAAACCAAAAATGAAGAGATTTTGGTTTAATGTCTTAAAAGAAAATTGATGCCAGTTGGCAGCAATCGTGCATCGACTTTGAGATACCCTGCAGTGTATAAAAATGCGCAACTATTTACACTTTACATTGCCCTGGCGCATAACTTAAAAGGCAACCCTCGCGTCAGCATGTAATGCATTGAAAAACATCTCTAAAGTTACATTCAGAATGGTCAAGAGGACAAAAGAAATCGATTGGACCATGTCCGTCTATCTGATCGTCTATGCGTCTGTATATATGCAAACTAGTCCCTCAGGTTTTGAGCTATCCTAATGAAACTTGGCACATAGCCTTCTTTTGATAATATTTCACCTGTTTTTCAACGTATTATAGTGAAAGTTGACTTACTTTCAAAATTCGTTATCATCTACCGCTCTACCAAATTTTATAGAGATCGGACCGCCATATCATAAAGCTACCATACGGTTTTTCTTATATTTTCCTAACGTTTCGAACTTAAAGCTCACATACTCCCAAGATTCGTTGTTATCTACCGCTCTATTGAATTTCATAAGGATCAGACTTCTATATCATACAGCTGCCATATAACCAAAAATCGGTTTTACTCATATATCCTATGTTTTCTAACGTATTAGACTGAAAGGTCCCCCACTCCCAAAATTCGGTATTATCTATCGATTCGCCATTTTTCATAAAGATTGGACTTCTATATCATATAGCTGCCATAAAAAGAATAATCGGTTTTGCCTATGTATCCCATGTTTTCTTACGTATTAGACTGAAAGTTCACATATTCCCTAAACTCATTTTCTCCTACAGCTCTACAAATTTTGAGAAAGATGGGACCACTTATCATATAGCTGCCATATAATCAAAAGTCGGTTTTACCCATACATCCCATGTGTTCTGACGTATTATACTGAAAGTTGACATACCCCTTAAATTCGTTATTATGTTCCACTATGTTCGAAAAGAGTACAAAATATTCGGCGTGTTGAAAATAATCCTTCCTTACTTGTTTTATTGGCAATTTTTTGGCATAAATATGCCATTGTAGCTGCTTTCAGTATTATTATTGGGTCATAATCGAAGTCTTGTTGGCCATTAGCGAGTGCATGTAGCAAGTGGCACGTGCCACGTGCCAAGCTGCCACAAGCTGCAACTTGTAATTATTGAGGCAAACAAGGCAAGAAAAAGAAGAAGAAGAAAAGTAAAGATTGGCCCGAAGAAGACGCGGAAGAAGAAGAGCTTGATAAATGTGCTGCACTTGCAGGCAAATGCGATGAGAACAACAAGCCCCAAAATGGCTAATTGCAATTAATTGCTCAACTAAACCTGCCCCAATCCCCATGCCACATGCCACATGCCCCTTGTGCCCCGTTCGAGCACTCTGCCCAAGTGTAGCTGGGCTCGGCGGAGTCTCTCGAGTGGCCACGACTATGTCAAAAAATTGACAAGCAGCAAATCTAGGGCTAGTTGGGTGCGTTGAGCGTTTAAGGGGCTGCCACGTGTGCCAAGGGGTTGAGGGGCTGAGGGGCTGGTGAGCTGTGGGCGCTCTGGGGGCTTTGGAGGGCTGTGGGGGGCTGCCTGGTTGAGTGGTTGGCCCCATAAATTATGCATAGCACACACTTTGCGGCCACTTGGCCCCACTTGTCAGCGACTCTGGCCGTAGCCGTGGCCGTGGCAATGGCTGTGGCTGAGGCTGTGTCTCTGGCAGTGGCAGTGGCAGTGGCAGTGGCAGGGTCGTATGGCATGCTGCGGTGTGGCATGCCGCGTGTTGATGCTAATGTCAGTGCATTATCATGCAGCATATGTAATAATCGCAATAAATTTGATTACCAATGCCATATTTACGAGCAGCAAGGAATTAGATGCTCTGATAAATTATACCCCTGCCTCTTGCCCCGTGCCCCTTGCCCCTTGCCCCTTGCACCCTACCCATACCCCCCGGGGTCCTGCCTTGGGCCTACTATCTCACAGGCTGCGTGGCTTATAACACATGCAAACGTAGGCCAAAAAGCAGCTTAACTTAACATAAAGCACAGTGGAAAGCAAAGTCAAGCTGACAGCACAGTGGGCTCAAAATACCCCCACTACCATAAACAGATAATATAAGTAATATACCTTGATTTTGAAGTCGATATTTGGCTATTTCCATACTCAAAGCAAATATTCCTAAGGTGTGTCGTGTCTAGTTGGAAGATTCGTTATTCTGTGGAGTATGGTTTGAATCGTATTGGCTTTGTCGGTCTGTCGGCTCGTCTGCCCATCTGTATGGAAGCACAGTGGGGCTTTCAAGGTTTTTTTTTGCAAAAAAAAAGTTTTATCTTTGGCGAAAACGAATGTTTCGAGTATCATATGGGTGCTAACTGTCCATATTTTCTGTGTTTATTCATCTAATACCGATAAATTCCATACATACTACAATTTTTATATTTCCAAGCTACCCACCAAATTTCAACAAAATTCGACCATAAACACAGCAGATACACATCATTCAAATTGCCCTATAGCAGGCGAGAAATAACCAATATCACTACACCACTTTTACGCCCACGTTGGAATAAGTCCGGTCTTGCGTTCTGGTTATCCGAAAAAGTACGAAATGAACAATAGATAATCTATCTTTTTTGTGTTGAATTTAAAGATTTGCATGAAATATCATTTTAGATACTGGTAAAAAAACCATTATAAAGATTGCCAATCGTACTCAAATGAAGTAAAAGTAAATTATAATTATTATTATTATATGGCCATTATAACACCATCGGGTCACGGCCTGATGCACTATTTGCCTTTATTGCTCTTATTATTATTATTATATGGCCATAACAACCCTTTCGGGTCAAAACCTTAAGCTCTATTTTCCTCTATTTCTGATTCCTTCACTGAAGAACATTTTTATGTGGGTGGATTTCAAATCCTACGCCACAACCTAGTTTTTCTAGGAGGGTCATGCCTAAAAGCATGAGCGGGACATGCCTATCGAGATGAGTGGGACCCACACCTCTTTCTTCATGGAATAAGGAAAATAAGGGCTTTCATCGTTACTCCAAAATATGTCAAAAAATTGAGAATATATATATATATCTAAGAATACATGCCCAGTTCACTGAAAAATATGGCTTGAAGAAAGTTTTGGGAAATAAATAAGTAATTATAGAAGTATATCTGATAGGTGCCACTGTTTTCTTACTCTACTCACAAGGAAATATCATATAAACAGGATACATCCATCATGAACTCTTATTTATTCCATCGAATTTTTTTCAAATTTCCCTTTGAGTGTTTCAAAAGAAAGCTTATATATTGTTGGTCGATACAACAAAAAATTAAATGTCTTTAAAAAATAAAGGTTTATTAATTAAGAGAGTGCAGTATATAAATATATAAGCTCGGCTTCCTTATCTATAATAATTTATCATTTCTGAATATGCTTTTCGATTCTGCAAATTTTCCATAAAGGAAATTGATCAATGTCTAAAACTAAAAAAAAAATAGGTAATAAATCATATACTTTTAGCACACACTGTGTCATCATAGTTCGAATTATAACTTCGAACGCCAGTTGAACTGTTTCGGCCCAGTGTGCGACGTCTAGGCCATAATTTGAACATTCCTTTTAGGCCAAATATCAGCATTGTCGGCACGAACTGCCATTATGCTGTCAATAAGCCCCCAATAAATATGCTCCATATATGTGCCATGCATCGATAATTCGTTTCGTGTATGTTATTTATAGGAAAAGAATTCACTGCCGGCTGGCGGTGGTGTGGCCCACTGTGCGCTGAGCCGAGCTTAGCTCGAGAAGCTATTGACCCGTTAAGCAGTGACCGCGGCGACGCTCAACGGCAAAATGGAGGAAAACAAGAAAATGGTTGATTTGCACAAGCTAATTATGAAGCCGCAGCTGATGCGGCATGGGGCATGCGGCATGGGGCATGGGGCGAGCGGCAACAAGCGCTGAGGGGCGCGTGGGGGCGTCGTGGGGGACGTGGGGGACGGAAAAAAAAAGACAACAGCAAAATGAAATAAAATAAAATGTAATGTAATGTCCTTTGGATGACGCTTTAAATGAGCAACGAGCAGTCACCACAAGGATAAAGCCAACGCCCAACGCCCACCGCCCAACCCCAGGTTTTCCGGGGGTTTTCCCCAAACGCTTGGCAACCACTCGACCGATAAGCCGTATCGCTGCCGCCACCGCTGCCTCTGTGGCTGTGCCAGAAATTTAATCGAAATGGTCGCCTAGTCCTGTCCTATGGCTGTTTGTTTCCCTGTATCCTTGCGCATCCTGAAATTTCTATGCTAAAAAGAAAGAAGTATTTTGGGGTCTATCAGCTCTCGTCATCTACGAAATGTGGCCACAGTTTGCGGCGCGAATTTAAAATTCAATTGGCCTTCAAATAACAACGAAATGAAGGAAAAACAGCGAAAACGGCGAAAGTTGGGAAATGAAAAGTTTTCCCCAAGCAAATGGAAAAAATAGTCTCAACTTAGGCATAGGCTGAAAACTTAAACCATCGCGACAATCTGAATTAATCTTGACACGAAATTATGAAACATTAGGAAACACAGGGGAAAATCAGATGGAAA
Source organism: Phorticella flavipennis (assembly GCA_037040045.1). Lineage (NCBI taxonomy): Eukaryota > Metazoa > Arthropoda > Insecta > Diptera > Drosophilidae > Phorticella > Phorticella flavipennis. Next base: position 14,289 of record JBANCY010000237.1, on the reverse strand, counting down.
ATTATGGGAAAATTCACGCTCTTTGCTTGATACAATCTGTAAATATAACATATAAAATTCCCAACTTAATTTTCTTATCAAACAAATATGGACTAAGGACTTAAGATGTGTGTCGTATTGCCAACTCATGGTACCACAACGAATTGCCAACTAAATTATTATTATGTGGCCATAACAACCGTATTGGGTCACAGCCTGAAGCACTATTTCTATTCCTTCACTGAGGAACTACTTTTTTATGCGGCTGTATTTCAAGTTCTACGCCATAACCTAGTTTGTCTAGGAGGGTCATGCTTATCGAAATGAGCGGGACTCGAACTCGCACCTCTTGTTTGGTGGGCCAGTGCGCTATACACTGATCCACCAAGGCCCCACCACACAGGTCACAGCCTGAAGCACTATTTCTATGCCTTCACTGAGGAACTACTTTTTTATGCGGCTGGATTTCAATTCCTACGACACAACCTGGAACTCCCACAGCCTCCCATCTCTTGTTTGTCAGGACACTCTCCACCAGTCCTCTGAGGACCCCAACTAAATGCCAGTCTATATAAACTGAACCATTAATTGGCTTTCCAATTGATTCGAATTGCTTTACAAATATTTTTCTATTATGTTTTTACTATACAACTAAAACCCGCTGACGAGGCCTTAACTGGGGAATGCGGACTCGACCTTGGCAGGGGCTCTATGCGGCTCAGTAAATTGTAAATATACGGCAAGTTGGGTCGGCTCAAGGTTGGTTAGGGGTTCGGGTGCGGGTTCGGGTTCGGTTTTGGTTTGGTTCTGTGACAAAGCCACAAATGAAGCAAACTTTGTGTGCGTTGCGGAGTTGGACTCGATTACCTTTGGGACAGCATCGGGTCATTTAGGACAATTACTTATGGCCTTGTGGTGCGTATTAAAGCACAATCAAGTGGGGACACGTACCGCTCCCATGCTGCGCACCCCCTAACTGCCCAGCCAATTGAATGAGTGTGCGGGGCAGTGGGGGTGCTATAAGACGACGGAATGAAATGCCAACTTGGTTACGCCAGGTAGTTGCTAAATAATTCATGGGCCTCCTTAAAGCCCATTCCCGGCTGTCTTCGGCTGCGACTTGAGGCGAACCCCCTCCTAGGCGGCTTATCGATGTGCCAAAGTCAAAACTTTTCAGGCTGCCCAAGGCCTGCCCCCTCCGCCGCATCTCTGCACATTGCACCCGGGTACTAAGTACCCGTACTTTACAACTATTTTCATAGAGCCATAGATTCTAGTCCTGGCTCAGGCTCGGCGCGTTTGTCTTGCCAAACAAATGTGGCTGAAAAGTTTGGTTGGTTTGAAGTCTGCAAATCTACTTTCCACACAAGTCCAAGTCCAGCCAAATTATTGCATTTTATTTATGCAAATATTGTCAGACTTTTAATAGGAACACAAGTTCAAACAGGAATTTCCAAACTTTTGTGGTTATTCAACATGAAAATTTTGGTTGCAAATGTGCTTTATTGATAGGCAGCTACACTGGGAGAAAAAATTTATCAAAATCACCATTTTCGTAACAAATTTCGAAAGAAAATATAGTCTAATCCAAATGCCTTTTTTAGACCTCCTTCAGCCCCAACTCTATCAAACATAAATGGATCCGGAATACCACGAACTTTTCTAAATTTTCAAATTTCTTACCGTTTGAAATTTCAAAACTATTCAAGGTTTTCTAAAGCGATCTTCTATCAAATACTTTTGATTTTGATACTTGAAGTTTTCTGAAAACATAGGTCTTTCGGTCGAACTGCTCTTTTTAGATCGCCAGAATTTCATAAAATTGTTAAATTCATTTATATTAAATCTTCACCAATAACCCATTTTCTGAAAATTTTTATAATTTTATAGATATTTTAGGTTTTCTGGCCAAAGTGCTCTTCAGACTTCGTCCAATCTTCAAAATATAACCGATCTGCCATAAAATATCTCAAAAAAACACAATTGAACAAAATAAAAATTCTTCATCCAAATTCTATTTCATTAAAATAATGTTTCAAAGATATATTAAGTTTTTTGAAACCACAATTACTTATTGATGCAAGAGGCTCTTTCAGCTTTCCTACAGCGACAACTCCTTCAAAACTGAACCGATGTTTCTCTGATATACCTTAAATAGTAAAGATTCGTTTAAATATCAAATGTACCAAAAATGTTGATACTTTAGAGATATTGTCGATTGCTTCAAGTGTCCATTTCTGATTTCCTCCAGTGCCCGAAATGCCTGAAAATACTCGTATCAATTCTGTATAAAAAATCATATTCTCGTTAAAAAAAAGATCCACGAGCCAATTTAAGACTTCTTGAAAATTTCCTAAGATTTCCCAAACACTCCCAAGAAATACAATGTTTTCGAACATCACTAGTTGTTAGGTCTAGGTGCCGTTTTCGAATATTATCCAGCCACAACTCTGTCAAAACTAAATCAATGCTTGAAATTTTGAAATTTTCCTATACCTACTTGATACTTGAGGTTTTCTAAATTCATTCCAATTTCCTCTTTCATAATTGAGTAAATTTTCATGTGCTTTAAATTTCTTGAACATTTCATATTAACTAAAGCACTGCTTCGGGGAAAATGCAGCCATCGAATGGACTTAAGTCAATGACAGAATTATTTCCAATATTTTCCACCTGAAATACTTTTTTTTCTTTTGTCATCGAACAGCTTGTCGTTTCACACGTTACTCCAAAAGCTCATGTTCAACGAGGCCAAATATTTTATTAAAAATTTCCGTGGCCAAAATCCCAAATGCGATTTTCAGCAGCTGTTTGGCATGAACGCACCACTGTGCGCGCCGGGAACAATAATGCGATTGCAATAAGAACTTCGAACTCGAGCTGCCGGTTCAATTGAATATGAAACTCTGCAGGTGGAGAGTACTATCTATACTATATCTGTATCTGTATCTATGTGTGTATCTGTGTGTATCGGTGTGTGTATCTGTGTGTGTATCTGTGTGTGTGTTTATATCTGTGTTTTGTGGCAATGATGTTACTTGGGCTTAGATTCAGCCAACCATGGCGGCAGTTTAACCTGCATTAACGTATCGTTGTCATTGTTGCTGTCACAGTTGCCGCTGCCACAGAGATCCAAAGCCATAGCCGGAGCCGGAGTCGGTGCTGGTGCCGGAGCCGGAGCCAGACCCAGGAGTGCTTCGTTTTCCGCCTGTTTTGCTGTTGTCTGCTGCCAATTAAATTTGTTCAACCAATAAGTGGCTTTGGTTTGGTTTGACGTTAGCAACAGCTTTCGACCCAACCAGCTTAAGCCATGTGCCATGTGCCATGAGCCATGAGCCACCAGCGCCAACTCCTGCTCCAGCTCCAACTCCGGCTACAGCTCCAGACATAGCCACAGGCTGCAGCACCTGACTTTAGCCACAGCAGCCGATTTCCCATTTCCCATTTACCACACCCACAATGAATCCAGCCATCCCTAACACCACGCCCACCGCCACCCCAACGCCCACTCCCATTTCCAGTTGTTTTGCCTTGCGCCACTCCCTTGGCCACAATCTCAGTTACTGCTGCAGCTTATAAAGGACGTTTATATTTTCCACTTCTACATTTTTTTCCAGACTCGTTTTTCTTTTCTTCTTCCTCTTCGCTTTTTTAAATACTCTTTTCGAAGAATATAGTATATTCACTATGTCCGAAAGTATGTAATGCAGTGAAGGAAACGTCGTAGAACCCCAAAGGTTAGGAGTACATAAGTAATCGATTGAGCCATATCCATCTATATGTATGCAAACTAGTCCCTTAGTTTTTGAGCTATCATAATGAAACTTCTTACATAAACTTCATTTTTTATGCGTCAGCACATTTGTCTATATCGGTCGGATCGGACCACTTTATCATATAGCTGCCACATAACCAAAAAATCAGTTTTGCCAAATATATGCAATGTTTTCTAACGTATTGTACTGAAAGTTCACATACTCAAAAGATTTGTTATTATCAACCGCTTCACGAAATTTCATAAGGTCGGACTACTATATCATATAGCTGCCATATAACCAAAAGTCGATTTTTCCCATATTTCCCATGTTTTCCAACGTATTTGACTGAAAGTTCACATTACTACCAAGATACGTTATTATCTATCGCTTTAACAAATTTCATAAGGAACGGACTTCTATATGATATAGCAACCATACAACCAAAAGTCGGTGTTTCCCATATTTCCTATGTTTTCCAACGTATTGGACTGAAAACTTACATACTCCTAAGATTCGTTATTATCTATCGCTCTACCTATTTTATAGGGATTAGACTACTATATCATATAGCCTCCATGTAACCAAAAATCAGTTTTGCCAAATATAAGCCATGTTTTCTAACATATTGGACTGAAAGCTTACATCCTCCCAAGATTTGTTATTATCTACCGTTCCACAAAATTTCGTAAAGATTAGATTACTATATCATATAGCTGCCATATAACCAAAAGTCGGTTTTTCCCATATATCCCATGTTTTCAAACATATTTGACTGAAAGCTCACCAACTCGCAAGACTCGTTATTATCTTCCGCTTCGAAAAGAGTATGAAATCTTCGGTGCGCCCTGCTGGTTTTTTTTTGCAATTGCTTTTCGCCATTGTTGGCGAGTTGCTATTGAAAAATATTCATGGTTTGGTGGACCTTGAACTGAGCGCAGCCAGGGAGCAGCTTAAGATTTGCTTTTTCCCAAACCCATTTGGCCACACTAAATCTACAACTAAATTAGCATCTGAGATATGTTATTTTAGATTCTGCAGGGGGGAAGAAAATCGAGGAAAACGAGAAAAACTCGAGCAACGAGCCTCATTATACAGCCAGAACATATTAGAATATAAATTTGTTGGAAAATGCGTTAAGCGCAGCAAAAAGAAGGAAAAAATATATATGCTCGACCCTCAAAACTCCGAGCTACTCAGATGCTATTCACCCTGTCCCCCTGCCATCCCCAACATTTTTCAGCTTTGAACTTTATGATTTTGCTTTCAATAACAACCAAATTTGTGGGATATGTGGGAATATATGAGACATAGCAACAGTAGACCCAAAATTTTCAATTATCATATATACATATGCTATTGGAGTAGGCTTTGCGAAACTTATTAGTTGGATTATCATACATATTCATGTTAGAGCTCATATTTAAACAAATTATTATATATATATCTGATTATACAAATATTGTGTGTATAAAATTATAAATCTAAGTGCAAGAAAAATGTGTTTGAAGTGCTTAAATATTGTTTTGATGAAGCTCTTAGCTAAGTGTAAAAATTATCAACAAGTTCGGCTGAATTTGTTCAACAGTTGCCGAAGAAGCATGGTTAAGAACTGCAGAGCTATTAACAAGAAATTCTTTTGATTTGATGATAGAACAGATGCTATAGATGACAAGTAGAAACAAGATTTATGAACTTAATGATCATCACACATCTTTAGTGCACATTTCCCAACAAAATTATTGACTCCAGCATGATTAAAATGCCAGAGTTCGAACTCAAGTAAGTATGGGGTCTTGAACCTGCGTTTCCAAACGAATGGTTTTAAGAGACATTGTAGTTGTAGGATAGTATGTTTAGATCTTTTCCGATTATACAAAAAAATTATCGAACAGTTGATAAGTTGATAATGCAGATTCAGAACTTCAAGTATTATTATTTTGGGGACCTCAATAATAGAAAAAATCGTCCGAAAATAATCTGCTGAGCCCATTCTAAACTATAGAACATAATATGACGAACAGTTTCCAAACATCTTTCTTTTGTAGTCAAACAAAACAAGTCGGGAAGGAATATCTTGAGCACACTGAAGATTTCCGACTTATTTGGTGGCATTATGTGACAGCCATGTGCTATTTTGGATGGTTTTTCAATGGGAACTATTTGAATTTAGTAGTAAATCAATATAGTTAATATCGATTGGTTCTGCTAGGTTGCTTTAAGGTTCTATTATACAAGTTCAAAATCATTTTATAAACAATTTTTTCAAATTTTTAGAAAAAATCTACAGTGACCGAATGCGTGGCTCCTCATACCAAGGACCATGAGTACTAGAATGTTCCGAAAACTAATTTCAAATGAATTCAAGTCTGACAATGTTGCCTCTTTCAAAAATATCGTTTTATTGGAATGAATTTAAAAGCTTGGTCATCCACTTGGATCAAGAATACAAAATTTTCTTTCGATATATCGACTGAACCAAAAAAAATTAACCTAGATTGGAAATATTTAAGGATTTGTCTATATGACACAAAATACCAATTGTAAACCAATTTCTTAGTTTTGTGAATAGTTTAATAAAAATAAAGTGCAATATAATGTTTGCTCAAAATGACGAAAGATATTCATTATTTTAATAGATAAATGTCGTTGATAGCAATGAGAGTTGTTGGAAAATTATTGATGCTTTCAGGATCTGGCAGAAAGTTTTAAAAGATCGGTGATTGCCAGTGAAAGTTATTGAAATTCTCAAACCAATAAAGGTATATAAATCTGCACACAGTGGTGCAATATATATAATTATTAACTATTTTCAATATATTATATTATGTTATCAAATTTCAAATCGTTTCTTAACTACTTGCAGCCTGCTCTGCTGGTCCGCACGAGAAGCGCTTGCTGCACGCTCTGCTCGACAATTACAACAGCTTGGAGCGGCCCGTGGTCAATGAATCCGATCCATTGCAACTGAGTTTTGGTCTAACCCTAATGCAAATCATTGATGTGGTAAGTCCTGAGCGAAGTGCAAAATCATTTTGATCAGTTTCCAGGATGCTCCGAGTGCTCCATATCTGGGCTAAAAGCAGTGCTCAGCTGATGGCTGGCGAAGCATTTGGCAAATGATGGCAAAACAAGCAATTGCTCTACACACTTAATGTGTGTGTGGCTGTATGTGTGTGTGTGTGTGTGTGTGTGTGTGTGTGTGTGTGTGTGTGTGTTACGGGTATTTATGTGCCATATTTATACTCTTTTCGAAGAAAATGGTACATTCACTTTGTCCAAAAGTATGTAATGCAGTGAAGGAAACGACGGAGACCCACAAAAGTTAAACTATATTAAGAATCGGTCTTCTATATCATATAGCTGCCATATAACCAAAAATCATTTTTGCTCATGTATGCCATGTTTTGCAACGTATTTGAATAAAAGCTTACATACTCTTAAAGTTTGTTATTATCTACCGCTCATATTCCGCATAACTAAACTTAACTTGAACTAAAAGCGTGCATACTCCCAAGATACTTTATTATCTACCGTTCCACCAAATTTCATAAGGATCGGACTCCTATACCATATAACCCGTAATCGGTTTTGCCCATATTTCCCATGTTTTCCAACGTATTGGAGTAAAAGCTTACATACTCCCGAGATTGGTTATTATATACCGGTCCAACAAATTTCCTAATGATAACATTTCTATATCATATAACTGCCATATTACCATTAATCGGTTTTGCCCATATTTGTCATATTTTCCAACGTATTCAGCTGAAAGTCTACATACTTGCCAAATTTGTTATAATCTACAGCTACATCAAATTTCATAAGAATTAGACTACTATATCATATAGCTGCCATATAACCGAAAGTCGATTCTTCCTATATTTCCCATGTTTTCCAACGTATTGGACTGAAAGCTTACACACTTCCAAGACTTGTAATTATGTACCGCTGCACCAAATTTTATAAGGATTAGACTCCTATATCAGGGAGCTGCCATGTAACCAAAAATCAATTTTTCCCACATATCCCATGTTTTCAAATGTTTCGATCCTAAAGCTCACACACTTCCAAGATTCGTTATTATCTACCGCTCTACCAAATTTAATAAGGATTAGACTACTATATCATATAGCTGCCATATAACCAAAAGTCGGTTTTGCCCGTATATCGCATGTTTTCCAACGTATTGGACTGAAAGTTCACAAGACTGGTTATTATCTACCGCTATCCTCGAAAAGAGTATGAAATTGTTGGCGTGCCGAGGCAAATCCTTCCTCACTTCGTTTTTTTTTTTTGCAGTCTGGCGCTGATGTCAGCTGCCGATGAGCGACAACATTATGCGCCAGAGTTGCCAAATACCAAAAACTTCAGCGACGCGTGCTTGAAGACAACACAAAATTATGCCATGAGTGCGCATTATGGCCATTAGACAGAAGTGCCAGAAGTGCCAGCCGACAGCGCAATGCTGCCCCCCAATCTGGCCCATTCCAGCACCACCCCGCACACCCCGCCCCGGCATCCACTCAGCTCCAGCCACACTCTTTTGCCGCAATTTATCTGCGAGCTGAAAAACAAATGTAGCCCCAACATAGACAGACCGACAGACCGACAGACAGACCGACCGACAGACCGACAGACAGACCGAAAGAGATAGACTGCTTTGGCAGACTGAGAGAGACAGCAGATACTCGCAGATTGACAAATTGTCAGATTGACAGGCAAAGTGAATTGCTTGAACAACCTGTAAAATGGGCTCAAAATTGTTACACTTGAAGGCGTTTCAGGTAAGCCGTAAAACGAATACGTCAAATGGAACTGCCGAAGAGTTAATAATTGCATTCAAAGTCAAAATTATTGGATTTGTATAGGTGAATAGACATTGGGTTTTTATGGCGGGGGAAATTAAATTAAGAGAACCCAAAGCACTTAAGATGTGCTGCTTAATATTCTATTTCAAATGAGGGAAGGGCCTGAGTTGGGGTCTTGGGTTGGGGCTTGAGATGGGTCTCGGTATGGGCCTTAAGATTGGGTTTGTTTTTGGGTTTTGGGCAGGCAATTGGATCAATATTTAGCTGACTTTTGATTGACTTTTAGACATAACATTTTGATTCGGAGTGTCTAGAGTGTTCTCGATTGGTCGGTATTTTAAGACCAAATCTAATTTTATACTCCTTTGAAGTCTATGTTCATGTTCTGTTATAGAGCTTCAAAAGTTACATTCAGAATGGTTTAAAGCTAATAGAGAAATCGATTTTTCGACTAACCGGTTCTTTTTCCTGTGATTTGTATGTGCAAAACCATTCCGTAATTTTTTGCGATCTTAATAAAACTTGGCAAAAAGGATGTAAAAAGAAGTGTTTAAAGCTGTAATCTGATATGGTTGTTATGGCCATAAAGTTTCCCTCTATTGTTATCTACTTGCACATTTTTCCAAATCAAAACGGATCATTATATCATAGAACTGACAATTGGGCTTGCCTATTTAGCCTATGTTTTTTGAGCTATTGTCTTTAAATTTTATATACATATAAATTTTCTTACAATCTATTGATCCACTTAATTTTAAAACAATTGATCTATGAATTGCGAAGATATGCGCATTTACCTCCTCTTCTTATTTTAATTTTACGGACTCGGACCTAGATCACGCGGGAATCGTTGATTCAAATCCACTTAAACCCAATATTCTATATGCATTATTAAAATATTACGACCTCTCTTTGCTAATAACTCTTGTCAGCAGTGCTTCAGACAGTTCAAGCAGGGAGAAACTCGACTTTAACTTAGCAGACTAACCTAACTCAGTTAAAATTGTACCGATTTCCGTCGGAAACATTACATTAGCCTTATTTTATTCATGCTCCATGAACTATAAACTTTCGGCTCAAATTGAATTGACAGTTTTTTCAGTAACAAGATTCGTTTTAGTGAATTTGGACTGTTTCAAAATATATGTATATAGTCCAGTTGTGGGTAGCTAAAATGAAAAAAAATGGTAAGTCCAAAGTTTGTATAACCGCATCAGTAGAATGCAAACACAACGACAAAGCGGCCATAATTGGATGAAACGGAAATGAGGTAGAAGGAAGCGGACGGCAAAATGTCTGCCGCCATCCGCTGATACCCAATGCCACCACATGCCTCATGCCTGGTGCCCCGCGCCGCCTTCCGCCTGCCACTTGCCTCTTTGCATTGTACCTGATAAAGTGTGCCTCGAAGTGCGCTAATTAAAACTGCCTTTGCCCAGAACAGAACAGAGAACAGAACAGGGAACAGGGAACTGGGAACAGCTGGAGACGCCCACAAAACCCACACAGACCCGCAGTGTTTGCCAACACTTTTTTTGATTACAAAGCGGGCCAAGCGGCACGTTGCACGTTGCACGTTGCACGAGTAGCGGCGAGTGACGAGTACAGTTATTTGCGATTTGAATGAGTTGCACGAATCGTGCAGCAGATAAAAAGGCTGCAAGAATTAAACTTTTCAAATTGAAAGACGAAGAACCTTAACTCAGAGTCTAAAACAATGGGGCACAGAAGGTGCAGCATCGAGAGCAACAACGCGGTGCAAGTGTTGAGTGGCAAGCTAATGAGGTAAAGAGTTGAAAACTTGGGGAAATTTAGAAAATTGAGAATGCTATATATATATATTATATAGAAAGCAAACTATTTTGAGTTATCTTAAGCAAAAAACGCGATAGTACCTAACTCTAGGAGAAACATCCAAAACTAAGGTTGCAATCCCTAGATGCCTAAAGAAAGATATAGAGAAAGATAAGTAAATATAGTACATATAGATAGATTTGGAGCAATATTATTATTATAATATGGCCATAACAAGCCTATCGGGTCACAGTCTGAATTACTATCTATCTCCTATCTTCTATAGTGGCAAAAAGCTTATGTACTAATTGCGGAAAGAGTTATAATTAAAATTAACTGCCGAATATGAAATTAAAAAATTTCAGTAAAGATTGTTACCAGCTCTCTAAAGATTTCATATATGCCAATTTCTCCCCTTTTTTCTTGTTATTCTTATAGTCTACTATTACTATGCATAAATACCTATACTATAAGGAAACAAAACTTCAACAAAATATAATAAATATACATATATTTTATCTTAGATATTAGAGTCATTGATTGTGAAAATGAAGGTTTTAATTATCATATTTGGTAGGTCTATAGGATAAGCATCTATTGTGACCTCAGTGAACCAGTGGATGGCGCACTGTCTCGCCAAACTAGAGGCGTGGGTTCGAGTCCCGCTCATGTCGATAGGCATGACCTTAATAGAAAAATTAGGTTGTGGCGTAGGACTTGAAATCCACCCACGTGAAGGAAACAGAAATAAAGGAAAATAATGCTTCAGGCTTTGACTTGATGGGGTTGTTATGGCCATATAGTAATAATAATAATAGGGTTACCCTCTTTCTCACTCTAATCCCGTTAGTATGTATAGTTCTCAGGAGCCTTTTTGCCAATTGGTTCGGATGACTTAAGAGCTTCTCCACGTATGTAGCAGTTTGAAGATTTCTAACTGCTCCGACCATTGGAATCTTGAGGTTTCTATCAATATCTCTGGTGCGTAATAACCAGCTCCGTCTTAACCTAAAAGTAGGCAGCGTTTTTTTTTTTTTTTGTAACTTCAGAATAGAGATCGAAACTTGCATATCTGCCATGTTTATAGCTCAATCACTTTAAATTATGGTAGACCATTAGTTCATCAAGATTTTTAGGCGTTTTTAAAATTTAAGGAAAATACATTAAGAAACATACGAAATATGCGCATATCCGACTTTCAGTTGTCAGTTATTATATGATATTGTGATGCAATGCGGTTTGTACCTCCACTTCTCTTATGTAAGCTCAAAAGCTGAGTTAGTAGACAGACGCGAGTTACGCACGGACGGCTGAACAGTCAGACGAACCAATATAGGACATAACTTTTGGGGGCGATACGAAGCTTCCTTGGAAAAGTAAAAACGTGCAGTTGAATATAGTATTTTCTTGGTAAAGTGTATAAAAACTTGAAAATAGCGAAACTTGTTACAAAAGTAAAGATATCAATAGTTTAGTCCATACTTGGAGAACGAGTAAATGCTAAATCAAATGAGTAAATGCAGCTGAAGAAGAAAAGCTGCAGGCGTATCGAATGCAATAGTTGTTGTTGCTGTTGTTGGGGGAAAACTTGAGGAAAATGCGAAAAGTGCAAAACGTGAGAACTAACGATTGGCACAGGCGCCACTTGAGTTGATTCTCGGAGCTCTTAAATCAGAGTGGAGGGATTAGCAATGGGTTGCTCAAAGAGCGACTGTTGCCATTAAATACACGTGCTTCGGAATTGATGAGCATCGGTGTGGCATGTGGCATGTGGCAAGTAGGAGGTGGCAAGTAAGAGGTGGGTGGTGGTAGGTGGCAAGCTCTTAGCTGTTGCTAATGACAAGCAATTTTGTTAACCTGCTGCCAGTGCGTCGTCGATTACAACTTAAGTTAACTCGCCGGATATCATTTCCGGCTTGGCCTTGGTTCCTAATTAAGTTTGCAGCCAAACAAAAAACCCAAAATGCCCCCAAGATGGAAAAAAACAAACTACGAAACGAAAATCCGAAAGTCCCGGGCAAAGACAGTTAATAACATTTCCCATTTTGGGGCCAGACTCAGCTGGGGCAGTCAAGTGAGTCGCTTGACAGTAATAGCCAAGTGCTACGGGAATTGGAATTAGAATTAGAAATAGAATTGGATTTTCGAATTGAAACACATATATAAAGATTCGAGTTGGGAAGGAGAGGGGGCGGGGTAGGTGGAGGCGTAAATTTTGGCTAGGAGGAGGGGGTGGTATTTGCAAAGTTTGACTAATAAAAGCAAACGCATTGTTTGACAATTTGCCATTGCATACTTTTGGGCGCTGGGGAGTGTGGCAGATCAGGGCAAGGAGGCGCGTTCCCCAAAGTTTCGCTGTCTCTTTTTGCTCTGGGTATGTGTGTGTTGGTGTGTGTGTTGGTGTGTGTGTTGGTATGTGTGTGTTGGTGTGTGTGTGAGTGTGTGTGTGTGTGTAGCGTACTAGTAAATTACAAACATAAATCACTTGATAAGTGACGCCTGCGCTGCATGCCACCAGCTCCCTGCCATGCCACAGCCACCAGTTGTCTGTGCGTTGGGAATTCGTGTATATGCCTGTGGGTGTGTGTGTGTGTGTGTTGGTGTGTGTGTGTGTGTGTGTGGCATGTGGCATGTGGCTGCAACGCGAGACTGCGGCAGCTTATCAGCTAAACAGCAATCAGGTCAGCAAAAGCAACAACCAAGTTCGCTTGCCTGGGCTCATTGTGGGCGCCTGTGTGTGTATAAGTGTGCTTCTGTGTGTGTGTGTGTGTGGGCGTGTCTGTGTGTGTCTGTGTGTGTGTTGCAGTTGCACATCTTTTTGTTAAGTTCGCTCGAACATAAATTTCTTTAGAATTGTCAATGGCAGCAGCTGCCATCGGCGCTCTGCACCCGACCAGACCCAAACCAGACCCTTCAGGTCTCCAGCGGCTGCCTCTTACCTCCCCCCCTCCCTGCTCTTTCTTGCCACCAAACCCGTGCCGCAAACTTGCCTTTTTAGTTAGTCAGCCGCAAAAACCCGCCAAACCCGCCAAGCCCGCACACCGTTTTGCACTGTCATTTTTGCAGCACTTTTGTTGCACTTTGCACTTGGCATTTAATGGATGCCAAGCATTGTGCCACAAGGAGTCGAATGTCGAGCGAGCAGCCAGCGGGGCGTGGAGCCGGGAAAGAGGGGCAGCATCGAGCTACGACTGAATTACAGCAAGTGCACACACTGCGTATGAGTGATTTTTATAACTCAAATGTATGCAAGTGCAATATTTCACACACACTTGAGCTGTCTTTGGCAACAACAACAACAGCAACAACAACAACAACTTCAACGCCCATTTCGGCCTTAAGTGCGTGGGCGTGGCAGCTCTGGCTGATTGTTTAATGACAAAATTCGTTGCAAATTATGCTTCAGTTTCAAGGCTGGGGCCATTTTATGCTCCAACTTTTTGACTTTTGACGTAGTTTTGGCTCACACAGACACACAAATACACTCCCCCAAGCACACACAAACACACATACACCCCCCACACACACACACACACCTATAGGGGGCAGTTCCTTTAACTGAATTCGTGTGCCGCATTTGAGTTGTGTTTTTAAAGTAATTTTTATGCGACGTGCCTTACACGCAATTTGTCTACATTTATGCCGCCCTCACTACAATCCCCCCCCCCCTCTGCCACATGCCCCCTGCCACATGCCTCATGCCAGATGCCCCCTGTACCATAACCAAACATGCCTCAACGACCCACACTCCAAACGCTCGAACAAAGCAAGCAACACCTGCTCGCTCGCATTGCCGGCTTTTGTTGGTTTTATGCCATAAAATCCCGGCTAGATGAAGTCCATAATACCCCAAAAAAGGAAAAAAAGCAGAAAAAAAACAAGTAAGAAAGCTCTAGTCGAGTGAGCTCGACTACGAGATACCCTGATCCCAACAGTGCAATACAAGCAGA
>JBANCY010000236.1:5159-50072 GCA_037040045.1 Phorticella flavipennis | reverse complement strand
ATAAGAAGTCGGGGGGGGGGAGATGAAGTTTTTTTGGGTGTGTTTATCAGCAAAATTGTCTGTGGATGTCGGAGGAAAAACAGAGACAAAGGTGGCTCAAAGATACGCTCTGAACCCCCCCCCCCCCCCCCCCCCCAGTCGTAGCCAAATAGCTTACATCTATCAAAAATGCAAATGCCTAACAAGGAGAAGAGAGCTCCGAAAAAAACGACAAGAAAAAGGTCGTAGACAATTTATAACAATTCCTTTTCATTTACATGGACATTGACACGCCCCCCCATTGGCCCCAAACGCCCCCAACTGCCCCAATTCCTAGGCGATTTGCACTATTGAATACTTTATAAAACGATTTCTTGTATTTTGTGACAGTAACAAATGTGTTTTGGACCCAATAACAAATTGCCCTAGTTATGTATTACATATTATATTATTATCATCATCATCGAAAATGTAAATGAAAATCTAACGGCTCGTAACCCCCGAAAAGAAATCAAGGCCATTGTGTGACCCTCATCGACAATCGAGCATACTTTTTCGACCTTTTCCCAGAGCCCACCCTTGTCACAGAAATTTTCCCCGATTCTTTCTGAACTGCGGGTAGTAATATCATAATTGGAATTCGGCCTTCCTTGTCTGGGAAATTGGTTTGTAATTATGACGAACTCACACCCGGCACAGTTCAATTAACTTGTGATCTAAACGGACTATCGTCTATCGTTTATGGTTAATCGATTATTTTGTTTGTCTCTTATTGCAGTTGTGCTTGAAATGTTGCCCAATTAATTTGCGTTTCTCCCACCTACACTTCCCACACTACACTAGACAACACAACACATTTTTTACCCGCCCATTTTCCGCCCACCATCCGCCCCCAAAGTGCCCAACATTTGCCTATACAGTCGACTGCAGTTTTAATTAAGTGTTTAATTAATGATGTTGTTGCCGGGCTACGGATGCACCTCGATTGTCGAGCCGGAATGGGTTTGGGAAGGGGTCTGGGCATCGGCAGGGGCTGTGGATAGATGTCGGCTGTTTAATTTTTGATGCAAAGCTGGGCTGTTTGAAGAATGATGGATGCACACAGTCTGGGCAAATCATTTTGGGATGCAAATATCTTAAGCACAATAGCTCGAATTCCAGTGGTTCAAGCTATCAAAATTTCTCTCCGGAGTTCTGAAAAGCCAAGAGGAAATTGATTAAGCCATCATCTTCAGGCAATTTATTAAGCTCTCCGTCTGTGTTTGTCGACTCCTCTTTATTTCTGCCCGTCTATCCATCTAGTTCATCTATCTGTCTGCCCATTTATATGCCAGGCTATCCGTATGTCTGTCAACTGCGTGCATAGAACTCGCCCATATTATACCCTACATCCAATAAAGTCCACACAATTTCCTTAATTCCTAACTTATAAACTCCCTCTTCTCGAAAAAACATCTCCTTTTCACGAAGTTTATGAACCCCTGACACATATTTGCACTTCCTACATGAAATATCCAAATTCCAATGTCTAACAAACCAAAATGATATCATCACATAACTCCCATAGAACTTTGTCAAGATATTTCAGCACATACTGTTGTCAGGCAGATAATTTACATAAATAATTATAACCATATATCATATCAAACTGGGAAGTTTCCCAAATTTCCGCCTAGTCAGAACATAATAAAACTGTGTTAGATAACGATATCAAAAAAAAAAAAGAAAACAGCAGCAAATCATACAACATAATTACAAAGTTTTTATTATCAAGATACAAAAAGGTGTTGAAAAAGATTAGAGATATGATGTATACGAAGCAAATAAGAATGGATTATGCCAATGGAAAGAAGATCTATTCGAAACTATCGTATATGTTATATGAAAATATATGATACTATGCAATGATATGTTATATGTGGAAATTTCAAACCAATTGCTTGAGAAGCATGCTAAAATTGGGCTATTAGCGATATTTAGCTGTATGCTAGACAATATAGTGATCTGATCTTTTTGACATTTGAAGAATATTTTGTAGAATTATTATAGAGAAATATTCTAAAAATACAGCAATGGCGGCAATTTTGCTTGGGGGCTTGGATGATAACACGTGTAACACTTATAGCTGGATCAACTAAACTCAAAAAATCAAAATTATTTCATTAGATAAACCTTTTGTCCATGTAATACTGTAGGAGTTTTATGAAATATCAATTGTCCAAGTTTTGGGTTTGCGATTTTTTGCGAAAAATATCAGTTAATTTATTTATTTGAATGAAAAATATTAATAAATTTAATTAGGTGCCTGGTTAAACCATATTCCAAGCAGCTGCATTTATCGTTTAATACTGAAGGCGGTTTCTTCTCCTAGATATTAGGGTTCTCAATCCTTAGCATTTTTAAGTAAACTTTTGCAAGCTTTATAAGGTCCTTCCTTGAGCTGCTGTTTATTATTATAATTATTATTATATGGCCATAACAACCCTTTAGGGTCAAAGCCTGAAGCCTTATTTTCCTCTATTTCTGCTTCCTTCACTGAAGAACTTTTTTATGTGGGTGGATTTCAAATCCTACGCCACAACCTAGTTTTTCTAGGAGGGTCATGCCTAAAAGCATGAGCGGGACTTGAACCTCGCACCTCTTGTTTGGCGGGACAGTGCACTATCCACTGGACCACCGAGGCCCTGTTTATAGATTGTACTTTTTGGAACCTTTAGTCAGTCTGTGGGATCATGAGGGCTGCACAGTTGCACAGAAGATGCTCAAGGCTCTGGGTTACACCTTACTCTAAGCGACTTCTATATTTATGATGATAGTAAACGCAGTTATGTCTCCAAAACCTTAAGATCTTTAGTGTTAGCAAACTTATTCATTTAGTTGAAGAACTTGAGGCAAGTTTAATCAGGTTCTTCCTTGAGATGGTGTTTATTTACTTTACTTTGGAACATGTTACCTTGGTATATGCCTCATAAGCGTTGCACAGTGGCACGAAAGACTGTCAAGAGTCTTGGTTCCCCAGCCAACATGTGCTTGATCCAACTCCAACTGCCTGTAGACAATTTCTGGAAAATATTTGGCCCCAGAGTCTCCCGATCCATTGTCATAATTTGTGGCATCTTTCAGCTGATTGTTAGCTTTGCCACAAATTGTGCACCTCAATTTACAGTTGCATTAAAAACAAATGCAATTTTCACTTTTTATTATGTTGCACACACATATACATATATATATACACACACACATAGATACACACACACATGCACCTTTATGCCCATGGCTGACTGACTGACTGGATGACTGGGCCAAGTTGTCTATATGTATCGATGTGTGTGTATGTTTTGGTGTGTGTGTGTGTGTGTGTGTGTGTGTGTGTATCTGTGTGTCTGGGTATGTGTGTGTGTGTGTGTGTTTGTTGTTTGCTTGTTTATTTGTTTGTTTATCTGTTTGTTGGCGTTGTTTGCGTTTGCCCACTGTGCGCAAGCTCCGCTTGCAAACATTGCGCATACGCCGCGTTGGCAAAAGTAAAATGAAGACTCTTTGCATGTGTGTGTGTGTCTCTGTGTGTGTGTGTTTGGAAAATTGTGAAAAGCGTATTTGGAGCAGAAAATGTAATGTGTCTGCGTGCCCGCCCCGCCGGCTAGCTTACTGCACTCCTTTCCTTTGCCACCTCCCAAACACTCCCCCCGAACCACTCTGCTCTACGAAACTCCTACTCACGGGAGTTTTCATGCCGCATTCGTTATTTGTGTGCATGGAAAATTCATTTAAGTTTTAGCTTTTTCTCAAATACTTTTCAGTTTTTATTTTTTTTTTGTTTTTCGCAATTATCCAAGTTGCGCACATCTTTCACATGTCGTGTGCTGTCTGCCCGGAGATAACAATCCACAACGATCTCAGGCAGAGCCCATTGTGAAAACCCTACATATAAGATAAGATTATGACCCGCTTTATATATGTTGTTGTTGCTGTTTTTTTTAGCTATAATTTCAGCCAAGGTCAGTCGGTGGCATATTTATCCAACGACATAAATATTTGCACATGCCTCGGCCTTTTCTGCTTCTTCTCTCATCATTATCATATTTACATTCCTCTTGATCAACTCAAGATCTATTTATTTATTTTGCTTTTAGGGCATTTTGTGATTATAATGCGATAAGATCGTCACAAATCGATCGATGTTAATAAAACCTTGTGGAAAATAACTCCAAATACCTTAAAATTTAGCTTGATGTTTCACATTATATCTTTTAGCTTTTGACTTTCTAGATTCTTTTCCATATTTATTTAAGCTTATCTGTATCTAGATAGCACATAAAACTTTGGAGATTGAAATTTTTTATAATTTTAAGTTAGAAAGTGGAAAAATTTGTGCAGGTTTTTCGAAGTTTTTACGTTTCAAACTTAAGAATAGACTTTTATCTTCTACAAACCGAAGCAAACCAGTTTCAGAAGTTAAACCTTTTTGGTAGAACTATAGAAACTTTGTAAATGTTTGAAGGAACGGCTAAAAATTTATCATAAAATGTAGAAATTATGAATTAAACAAAGGATTCTATGGCTTATATAAGAAATGTATGAAGAAGAGAGTCCTAATCTAGGTTGTGGCGTAGGACTTGAAATCCATTCACGCAAAAGAAAAGGTCTCCAGTGACGGAAGCAAAAATAAAGGAAAATAATGCTTCAGGCTTTGACCCGATGGGGTAATTATAGCCATATAATAATAATGAAGAAGAGAATATTTATTTATTTATTCATTATGTAGCCAGACCAACTCTATAGGGTCACAGCCTGAAGCACTATTTGTCTTTATTTCTGTTTCTTTCACTGAAGATCTGAAGAGAATATCCAAGAAGCTTAAAAAATTGTTATGATTTGTAGATATTTTGAACTAAAAAAGGGAAGTATCCTATGCTGCTATATAAGACCAAATGAAAGGTCTTAAAGAAGAGAATTTAGGAATAGTTACAAAAATGTCATAATTTGCAGAAATTATGAACTATACAAAGGTCCCTAGGTCTATATAAGCACAAGACGATGGCCAATTTAACCTAATTTCTTCACACTTTCCTGTAATTTCACCAAATGAAAGATATTAACGAAGAGAATATACGAAAAGTTTAATAAATTATCCTAAAATGTAGAAATTATGAACTAAACATAGGACCCTAGATCTATATAAGCACATGACGTTGGCTAATCTAACCTAATTTCTTCACACTTTCTTGTAATTTCACCAGCTGAAAGAAAAAACCTCATTGCGCTTCGTCTCAAAAAATAATGCATTACTTTTTCCCCATAGCCTATAGTAAAAAAAAAATTTCTATCTGAATAACTAATTATAACTGGAATCTAATACAATATAATACAGTGTGTGTGGAATGTATAATACACAACTATTTATTATGCATTTACAATGTCTAATGTCACATTCCCACTATATCTATACATTGATCGGGCTTTTGCGTTGCAATTTTATATATACAAAATTTTTTTTTTTTTTTGATTAATTCACACAACTAAATATTGCATGTCTTTTGTCTGTTTCTGTTTCGATTTTTTTTGCAGTTTGTTGGAGAAAAATTCAAAGACAACTCGACAATATCGAAGCAGATATATCAACGGATCGGACAAACAAGTCAAGTCAAGACTGAGGTGCAGAGTTGGGTCTGGCTAATTGCAAGTAAGTCGTCAAATATATATGATATATATGTATAGGTAGGTTAGTTACATGGAAAAATGGAAAAATTTGCTCTATAGATGGGGCGTAGGGGGGACTTGGGTGGTTTGCCAACACTTCATGTAAATCGCATAACACGACACGGCAAGGCGATGGCGATGGCGATGGCGACAGCTTGCTTGACTTGACTTGCTCAAAGTCCAACAATAATAACAATACAGTCGAACTTCTCTATAAGGAACTGCTCTATAGTGAACTCCTCTATAAGGAACTTCTCTGTAGTAAACTTCTATACAATGAAGCTCTTCCTATCAATTCATAGATTTCAAACACACAACTGCTTCGATCCAATTTAAATATAGTTTCTGTATAATCAAATTTCTATATAATGCTGTGATTTTCTGGACCCGTCAAGATTTATTATAGGGAAGTTCGACTGTATTAACAACAACAACTATAACTACAACAACAGCAAGTCATCGTCTAAGTTGTCAGATCGCGTGCCAAGAAATAATAATGAAGAAAAATCGTGTTACTTAGGCCTGGGCTGGGGCTGTGACTGGGGCTCTGACTGGGACTGGAGCTGGGACTGGGTCTGAGGCTGGGGCAGTAAATGACAACAACAGCTTCAGCACTTTATGCCTAATAATCATTGTAACAACACAACAACTACAACTCCCCACCCTCCTTGTACCTCCTTTAAGGTTCTTTTCCCTCTATCTCGTGCCAGACGCGCCTGCGTGCCGTCTAATTATCGTGCACTGAGAAAAAATTCAGTCGTCGTAGCACCCACTTGCTTTCAAACCCGCTTACCCCCACATTCCCCACTACTCCCCACCACTTCCCCTCCGCGTAAATTGCAACCAACAACAGTCGTTCGTCATGCCAATGAACCAGCTAATATAGCTAATTAATCCACGTCAATGACCACTGACCAATCGTCCGAGTTGGCCATAAAGGCAACTTCTCAACTATATAGCTGGTTCCGAGGTGCCAATTCTTTTGCCTAATTGCGCTCTCTTAATTCTAGTTGAAGATCAGCAAAAAGAAAGATATGAAAATCTAACAGCATATAATCTCAACGCATAGTTGTCCATGATCCTATACCAATTCGATTACTATATTTCTCGGAAAGTACCGATCTATACAGGCACAAATATAATGCTAGTGTCGATTAATTTGTTAAGTAGGTGCGTGTAAATACTTTATAAAAAGTGACTTCCAAATTTTTTTTCATCATAATATGATATCCTGAAAATTTAATTGGTGCCTATAAATTTTGAAATTCTTAACAAATTGATTTGAACGATTTGCATCTATATGCATGACTATGTCATAAAGTAATGCTTAGATTTTCAGAACAATCGGAGTATAAACACCGAAGTTATAAGAAGTAGAAGTTGCGAATACGGACCTATAAAAACAAATGAATTGTTACCTGGCTATAGACATCCAATTTGGCATTTAGATTTCCATTGAAAATGTTCAAAAAGATTGTTAGATGCCACACCCCCTTCCCCGTAAACCGAAAAAAATGGAAAAGCCTGTGTAATTTTTTGATTTTGAACTTTATAACACGTATTCTAGATAGTGTTCTGAACTGAAACTGAAACTTTCAGAGCAATTGGGAAATAAGCACAATCTGAAACGTTGAAAATCAAAGCAATCCGGTAATAAACACGCAAAGTTATGTAAAAATTAAACCTGGGACCAGGGTATCTCGCTGTCGAGCACTCTCGGTTGCATCGCTCTATATTGTTTGAATTTAATTGAGCCGTTGGTAGGGTTTTCTTACTTGTTTTAACTCTGTTCAATATATCAATTGGTGCTCTCATAAAATAACGTCTAGAATTTCAGCCCTAGGCTTAAATACTAAGGTTTTCCAGCTGCCCTCCTGTTCAAGGAGTTATCAAGTTACATTAAATCCGTGGGAATTCATTGAGTTCCCCTGAACCTATCGACATTTAATAAAAATTTCCTTGAGAGTGAAATTTCAGCCATGATATTTGCCATTGAACACTAAAACATTGAAAATGTCATAAAAAAAATAAATATAATAGACAAAATTTTAGTTGTTGTTTGAGTTGAGTTAATTGTTTAAGGCAGCTTCGAGGTTATTTTTAATAGTAAAGCCAATAAAAAGCTAAAAACTAAATTGCGCTAAAATGGCTAAAAATTGCATACGTTTGATTTCCAAGTGCGTGTCGGAACATATAGACAATAAATTGACTATTTCGACTGAGCTTGGGATATGAAATATGAAGAAAATTTTGAAATTATGGCGTGATCCAGAGATGTAGTTTTTGGCAATAAAGTAGCAGGAATTGCTTAACAAATGAGCCTTATATAAAACTGAAAGGGTTACCTGAAATGTTCAAAAATCGATATTTTTTATTATTTTTTTAATACTATGATATATCTAGAATATTTTCATAAAGTTTCAATACAATCGGAATAAAAGTGTAGGAGATAAAACCCTTAGGATAACGTGAGTTTTATGCTTTACTTTCCAAAGTCGGATGGTCACGATTTCAGATTGATTCAGGTGAAACGATCTTATTCAATATTTTTCACAGATATTCTAGTTAGGATAACCTTGTGATTATCCGAAGGTTTAATTTTCGGGGCCTCGGTCGACCTAGTGGATAGTGCACTGTCCCGCCAAACAGGAGGTGCGAGTTGGAGTCCCGCTCATGTCGATAGGCATGACCCTCCTAGAAAAACTAGATTGTGGCGTAGGATTTGAAATTCACCCTCGTAAAAAAGTTCTTCAGTGAATGAAGCAAATATAAAGGAAAAAAAACGTGCTACCAACTTTTACCCGATGGGGTTCTTATGGTCATATAATAATAATTATTATTTTTCGCAAATCTGATAGAAATCATGCCTAAAATACTGGTTTTTCTTTAAAACAAAGCAAGGAACACCTCATGAAAATCTGGAAAAGCCAACTATGAAACCTTTTCAGCTATGGAAGATATTTTGAGGAAAGAAAAACTACCAGCAATTTTCATGAAAAGTCTCATAAGACAGGCAATTCTCTGCAAATTCAAAATGAATTGCGGGCAATATCATATATAGAACTTATGTTAAATTTCAACCCGATTTAAGGGATTGAGCTGATTGCGAGATCTCAACAACTGTGGATGCGACGCGCTGTCTGGAGGATAATAACACCACCAGAAAGAACAACAACACAATGGAAATCAAAGCCACAAACCTATCAAGACATTTTTAATGACGGCCCAGACAGGTTGCTTGTTACGGCCCATTCTCCCTCTTCTGGCGCCCCCCCTGTGTGGGGCGCGCTTGCTGGCTCGAGCCCCCAACGTGCAACACGTCCGCCGCGTGCCCCGGCCCCACAATTGTTGCACGGTCTGCGGTTAAAGGGTCCCAGACAGCGACTACAAGCGTCTACTGTCTGTCTGTCTGTCTGTCTGCCCGTCTGACTGTCTGTCTGTTTGTCCGCCCGTCTGTCTGTCTGTCTGTTATATATGTACGTAGACAATTCAAATGTAACAAATGCAAATTGTTGTCGCTCAGCGACATCAACGAGGACAACAAGGACAAAAGTCGATTGGTTTGAAACTGGGGGGTTTGGGATTGGGTTTTGGATGGGGATTCGAATGGGGACTCGGATGGGGGGGCGCCTCTAGCCTCTGAACCACTGTCAGTAGCTTTGCGGCACTCGTAAATGTTCATTAATCCGCAGCAACAACAACAACAACACATGATTTTTGCGGTATTTTGCGGTATTTTGTGGTATTTTGTGTGTATATTAATGCGGCTGGCAAAAGTAGCTTTTAATTAGCATGTTGTCTGCGTGCCACGCGATGCGGTGAGATCCGATCCGATCCAATGCGATGCGCAGCAGCTCGTTTGTTGCAAGCTGTGTATTTTGGGGCACACCACCCCAGCCCCAGCCCCGCCTCGTCCCCCTGCTCGCCGACAGCCCATAGAGGCTCAGGTGCCATCAACATGGCTATTCAGTCTGCGTTTCGCGTGGCAAAATGTGGCAAGCAACACTTTCGCGTGGGGCATACGCCCCGGGCAACTCTGCAACTCTGAAACTCTGGCGGGGCTTAGCCTGAAGCTTAATGCCGCCATTTTAGTTTGTGCAACCCAACAAAATGTATCTGCATTGACTTAAGCGGACTTTAGCTAAGAAGCCTAATTGATGAATTGATTTTGAGTGGAGGAAGCGAGCCAGACAGCTAGATTTTAGCGGGAAAACGCTTGAAATGTGGGAAATGTTGGCATAAAACAAGGTCTAAAGCTTTCACTAAAGCGTGCAAGAAAATTTGGATTAATAGAAACTGACAACTGGCCTCGGTGGGGCAGTGGATAGCGCACTGTCCCTCCAAACTAGCGGTGTGGGTTCGAGTCCCGCTTATGTCGATAGACATAACTCTCCTAGAAAAACTAGGTTGTGGCGTAGAATGTGACATCCAACCGCGTAAAAAAAGTTCCTCAGTGAAGGAAATCTGAAGTAAAGAAAAATAGTGCTTCATGCTTTGACCCGAGAGGGTTGTTATGGCCAAATAATAATGATAATACAAACTGACAATCTCAGAAATATGAGGCACAGACAAAGATATCAACCAGAAACCAAAAACCTCTCACTCGCTGAGCACCCTATGAAGTTTTCCAAAACTCTGCCCAACGAAACTCAAAAGTTTATATTCAATTAAGAAATTTTGGAATTCCAATATTTAAAGAAAAGATGGCATAGAAAGTATTGAGTCCAATATACTATCAATCAGTAAATTCTACATAATATGTTTCAGCTTGCCTTTATTCCAGAGAAAATCGATGATTTGAAATGTGATAAGATCTTATAATATTTTTGGTAGTTACAGTTGGTATAGTTACAGTTTTAGTAGCCACAATTTACAGGTCCTAATGAAATCACTGCCAAATTCGAGTCTGCCTGTCGCTCCCACAAAATCTCCATCATTTCCCTTTCAAAAACCCCCAATTCTAAAGCCTTTCTAGAGCGCCTTTGTTGCTTAAGAAACTGTAGAGTTTGTGGTCTTTAATCTGAGCAGACCTAGATGTAACGTCAACGGATGCAACTTCTGATAACTTTGAACAATGTCATAAATTTTCCAAAATATTCTTTACGCTATCCTCTCTTTTGGCTTTTCTTTGGCTTTTCTTTTCGTTTTTCTTTGCGGGAAAAATGCGTAAAGTGTTAAAGCTTAACATAGTTGCAAGAGAAGTCCTTTCTTTGGCAAGTGTGGTCGCAGTTTTTCTGGTATTTCTTTTTTCTTCCTTTTCTGGGACGCATTCATCTCTGTCTTAACACTTTTGCAGTTCAACTTTTTTGACAGTCATAAATTTGCGTTCAACATGAATTCGACAAGAGTCCAAAAAGAAGAGGAATCTGAGGAAAAAGCCGTGAAATATTTTCATATTTTACTATGATTATTTTAAATTTGCTGTGAAATTCACGCAATTTACGCAATTTACTGACTATAAGCTTGTTACAGGGTATATTAGGCAGGGTATAAAATGCCGCTTTTGATAACTAAATGCCGAGGCACCGGCCAATTTGATGCCAAAAGAATATTGGTTACTTTTACCTGCCTCAGCTGTGTGTAATGTCAACTGGGTAATACCGGGACAATGAGTCCCCAACTAGGCCCTCCCGAGCCCCACCCACTGCGTGTACATAGTATCATTTATGCAGTTGTTGCCTGCCACGACTGGAGTCGACTCGACTGGAAGTCGACTCAATGCCACTCGACTGCTGGCTGGGGCTTCCTTAATACGTTTAAAAATAAGTACACAAGGAGCCCAAGGAACCTCGTGTCCCCGGCCTCCTCCTGAATGGGACCTGGTGCAACGCCTGCCACTTCAACGTGCAACGTACTCCGACAAGTTCTGCTGCCATTGTTGTTGCAGCAAATGGCATTGACTGCTTGAGTAATTGAAGCGCATCGGTATACACTGAGATACACTGAGAGAAATTTCACTTAATGAAGCCGCCCAACCACCTTCTTGCCCCTTTCGTCTGCCTCCTTTGTGCCACAAATGATATATTGTATTATATTTTAGGTACAATTACGTAGTATACTACGTTTTGTCTTGTCTCGTAAGCCCCTTTGATGGGCTTTTGCATGTGGCACAGCTTCAACTCTTCAACTTGTGGCAAACACCTGCTACACCTGGCACGCCACCTTGCACCACCTGCAACTCAGTCCGCCCCCCCTCCCCCCTTGGCGAGTGCAAACAAAACTCGCAGCACAACCACAATCGAATCAATATTTATTCATGCTCCCCAATGCCATAAAACTTTAGATACAAACGGTAAACAATAAATGCCACAGTGTGAAGCACATAAATGAACACCGTTGTGTGGCACTGGTGGCAGTGGTGGCATCGCCAGTGGCACGGACTGGGCGACGACTCGGCTTCAGCTCCAGCTCCAGCTTCAGCTCGGGGCAGACAATGGACAACAATAACGCACCGCAAACGCTTAAATAATCAATGATTCTGCCGTGGGTGTGTCTGTGTCTGTGTGTGTGTGTGTGTGTGTGTGTGTGTGTGTGTGTGTGTTAGCCATTGGCATTGATATGCGTAAGAACTTGGCCCAAAACTTGGACAGCTTCAAGCCCCAGCTCTGTTCTCCCGTTTCCTTTTCAAGCCTTATAAGTGCTCAGCTCAGCGCAAGAAACCTTCCCAATATATTCATATATTCTAAGAAGTTTCTTTTCCTAGGGTTTAATAGCCTCAAATGTTTGACAATTTAATGCATTATTTTTAAGAACTTTTTTCGAACAATAGGAAAAACAATGTATGTTTTCCATAAGCTGTGCAACTAAGTTCCCGCTGTCTGTCTATAAGTCTTGCACGCTTTCGAAGCAAAATAAAACCTGATGTTTCAGTACTTTTATTTTTCTGAAAAATAGCTGATCTTCTGCCTTAGTTTTGTAGTTTCATTTAAAGAAAGCCAGATGGAAATCACTTAGAGATATTTCAACAGTTCCAAGTCATGTTTGAGAAGCCTTCTTTATCCTTTAGGATATGTCTGCCGAATTCTGCAAACTTAAGAACAGAAAAAAGCGTAAGATAGTCTGGACACTACAAATTTTTAGAATATTTTGGAAGAAAATAGTGTATGCACTTTTAGGAGAAGTTCGTAATTTATACAAGGAAGCTTCGTACAACCTCAGAAGCAATCTCCAGAATTTTCAGGAGGAAAATATAAGTCGTTCAGAACAAGTCTATCTGATCATTCGTCTGACCGTCCGCCTGATCGTCTGCTCGAACGTCTATCTGACCGTCCGTCTAGTCTCCTGTCTCTCCATCCGTCTCTCCATCCGTCTGTCCGTCCACCCGACCGTCCGTCTGTCGCTGAGCTATCGTACCTGGCTGAATCGGGCCACGATATAGGTCTGCCGAGCTATCGGAATGATTCTTGGCACATTTTGGTTACATTTTTCAAACTCTTCCCGATCATACCACAATACCATAAAGCTCCCAACTACTTTTGTTCGTCTGTCGTTGAGCTATCGTAATGAAACTGGGTTCGTTACACATTTAACCCTTACGGATCGAACCACTATATCAAATAGTTGCTATACAACTAAAAGTCGGCTTTGCTCATATTTCGAAATACAGTCACTTACATATTATATATTTACATACAATGTTTCTATATAATATTACATACACGATCGTTTTGAACAGATCCGTTCTTATCTATTCAAAACAAATTATTTTTATATAAGCGGGGTACTTAATTTTCAAAATAATAAAACCTTTACAAAATCGCGACACTCTCTTAAGCCCATTTAAGACAAATTTGAAGAAGAAGAAAAATATAATATACACCGACTCCTAAATCATGCATATCTTTGTTTTTCATAGAGCAATTGTTTTGAAATTTGGTGGCATCATAGATAATACTAAAATATAAACGTTTATGTAATTTTTAAGAAGAATCTATAAAAACAAAAGAAATATGACTGAACCCGCTAAATCCATATGATATAGATGTACGCTTTGTGCGATTTCGAAGGATTACAAAAGAAACAAGCTGGCTTACATTCAACTTATCTTTGATCAAAGTTTCAGAAGATCTGAAGAAAGTTGAAATTTTG
The DNA here is from genome assembly GCA_037040045.1 of Phorticella flavipennis. Lineage (NCBI taxonomy): Eukaryota > Metazoa > Arthropoda > Insecta > Diptera > Drosophilidae > Phorticella > Phorticella flavipennis. The sequence goes on along the minus strand of JBANCY010000236.1, from coordinate 36,308 downwards.
GGTTTTTTTAATCGTCTGAAGAATTGTCTTTGGACCATAATGAATAAATCTTTCATTCACATTCATTTACTTAGAAATATTTAAGATACATTCTTTACCAGTTAAACAATTGTTTTATACTAGTTGCAAAAGACTTGTTCGAATTTATATATTTAATTCAAACATTGACATAATCAAGCTCGATTCCTTACCCAAAAAACACAGGGTGTGCCAAGCAATTGTCAATTGTCAAGGGCTTGCCGCGACTTATCTCGACGTGGGCACGTCGGGGCTGACTGGAACGGACTGGGGCTGGGCCCCAGCCTGAGCTTGGATCGGTGACAGTAAACTGCGACTGGGCACACTGCGACTTGATTATAATGATAAAATCTAATTAAAAAAGTTAAACTCGAGTTGTCAACTTAATTTAGGTAAGTCTCGCTGCCAGAAACCCGTTCGACAGCCGTTTGGCTTTTCACTTTCTTTGGCGACTTTTTTTTTCCTTTCTTTTCTTTTAGCCATTTTTTCCACTTTTCTGTTGTTGTTCCGTCTCCTCTTTTGCTGTCAGCACAAACATCCTAATTACCAAGTTTTTGCGTGAGACTTTGTCTCAGTGGCTCAGTGGTTCAGTGTGGCTCAGACAGACTGGCGGGCGGGCGGTGTGCGGGGGTGCGGTGGTGTGGTGGTGCGGTGGTTCGGGGGGTCTTATGGGGTCTTATGGGGTCTGATGGGGTCTTCAGCATTGCTCGCTTGGTTGGGTCACTCAAGCGATATTCGGCCCACTTTACATGCTGCTGTTGGCTCTTGGCTGTTGGCTGTTGGCTGTCGCCATGTCGACTAATTACGTTTTGCGCCCAATGGACAAGCGTCACCTAATGACCCAAAGCTGCCAACAATGAGATGAGGCCAAGTCGTTCGGGGCCAAAACTGAGAAAGGAAAACTTTTGCCTCTGTGTTTTACGCACTTTTTCTTCTTCTTCTTCTTCTTCATCATCATCTTCTGCTGGCCAAGTGCAAATGAGTTGTGTAGCCTGGCCCCAGACCAAGTACATTTCTAATGACCTTCATTACATTGAGTGGGGCACGCACCGTGGCATGAACCCGCCTACCGCCTACCGTCTACCGCCTGCCGCCCACGGGCCAGTTGGTTTCGCATCGTTTCAGCTGGTCCAAAACCAAACAAAGGCCGCTGGTGTTAAGGATAACTGCTGGGCTGCATGATCCTGGCCAGGAGGGGCGCGTGAGCTGGGGACTAGTGCTATGCGCACGAACGCCTCGGCAAAAAGAAATTGTAACAAGGCCTGAATACAAGTGGCTAAGTAGTTTCTAGCGTAGTTCCAGTTCCAGTTCCAGTTCCAGACAACATTACGAATCATTCTATAGTTGTTGTTGTTGTTGTTGCTATTTGCTTTATTTCATCTTTGCGTTCCGGCTAATAGCTTTGAAATGAGTTTCGCTTTTTGAACCCAGACTGTATAATAATGCCAAGTTCATTGTTTTTTTTTTTTTTAGTTTTTCATATATGTCTACTTACTTTAGTGCTAAAAGCTGTAATTATAGTAGCTTCATTTTGATTTTTGTTTTTGCTTATGGCTTATTATATTTTTAAGCTTTACCCAAAATTTCGTAATGTTTGCTCAATAAACAAAAGAGTTATGCGCTGATCTATGAGGGGTATAAATTACAAATGGTAGGGATGCCTGAGCAACTGAGGCCTTCAGGCTGTAACAGGTCATGATCTAGACATGAGTGGGGGTTGAACCCACGACCTCTTTGTCGGCGGCACAGTGCGCTACCCACTGCTCCACCGAGTCCCCTGCAATAGGGTATAAGGGTATAAATAAATTCATGCGGTTTTTTTACGCACATTGAGGCTATATTATACTAAATTGAATTATACTTCAAAGTTTTGTATATCGCTACCCAGCACTTTATGTCATCCTTCCGTCAATTTTCGGATACCAGCTCGGAAGAATAGCTCGAGTTTTTATGCAATCCATGGATTGATCTTTTTTTTTTGTGTACTTGTAAGAGGTGAAGTGCTGGTCAGTCATGTCATGTGCCATTGCTCGAAAAAGATGGTAATAAAAAGAAGCAATATTTCGGCTAGGCGGCGGTTTGTAGTTCTAACGACCCGTCTAAAATGTGTGTCATGTCTATCCGAAAAATGCGGACGTTTTTCTTGTAATGCTTGGCTCAAACGCAACAATTGCCTTTAGAGAGCAATGTCCGGGCTAGACGGCGGTTGTGGTTTCCAAGTAAGTTTGAACGACCCGTGTGAGTCATCTTTATCCGAAAATTGCGGACGTTTTTCGTATATTGCTTGGCTCAAACGCAACAATTGTCGTTAGGGAGCAATGTCTGGGCTAGACAGCGGTTGGGGTTTCCAAGCAAGTTTTAACGACCTGTCTAACATGTGTGTAACATGCATATCCGATAATTGCGGACGTTTTTCTTGTAATGCTTGGCTCAAACGCAACAATGGTCCTTAGACGGCGGTGGGGGTTTCCAAGCGAACTTTAACGACCCATCTAGCATGTGAGTCATGTATATCCGAAAATTGCGGACGTTTTTCTTTTAATGCTTGGCTCAAACGCAACAATTGTCGTTATTCTCTAAACCGTACGAACTCACTTATACCCCTAATATCAAACTATCTAAGCAGTTGTTAAGCTTTGTGTGCCCTATGTGTGGTATTACCATTTTGCTATTGGGTGTTTGCTTTATTTTCATTGTTTTCGTATCCTGCCCATTTCCCAGTTCCCATTTCGCCAGCGTCGACCACTTTTGGTGGTCGTTTGAAGTTTTTATCCTTATTTATCTTCACAAAATATTCATGCACTTTGCTTTCGGCTGCTTTATTTGCCAGAGTCTATATATAATATGTATATATATATTTCTATATATATCGGTGTGTGAGTGTGTCTGCACAGCCACTTGATGTACCGTATTCAGCACTTTTCGAAGCACTTGCCAGGTGGCAACCCCTGGTCAACTATGGACAGCATTGGGGGTCTTCCATGGATCCATGGAGCTATCGAGTCAGTGTGTGGTCGGGGCTTTGGCTTTGCCTGCTTTTCAATTAAAAATTGTTTTTCACTACATTTGAGTTGATTGATTTTTAATTGATTGCAATTGAGTAAAAGCAGTTCCAGAGACACAAAGACCGAAGCCCCAAGACCCGGCTCAGCCCGGACCAGACCAGACCCAAAAGAAGCAGCGGGAAAACCTTTTAAGAGCCAGTCGAAGAGCACCTCGAGTAAGTTTTTTTGCCGCAATGCTTATGCATTATTGACGAGCCAACTCCAACCACAATCCTGTCCGCTCCCTGCTTTCTGCCAAATTCCAGAACCCCCCGAAACAACTTTTGTTCTGTCCACCCTTTTTCTTTTGGCCACATTTCCATATATATACACCCCTTCCTGGCCTTCCTGCCCTCCACCCACACCCACTTTTGTGCCGCATGCAAGTTGAATGGGTCACGTCTGCGGCTTTTGTGGCTTATAAATTCTTAACAAGGATTTTTGGGGCATTTAAATAATAAAATAATAAAAAAACAATTTAGTATCAAAAAAGGCCAAAAAACATTGCATATTTTTTTTTTGGAAATTTTAAATAAATTTCAACTACAACAAAATGTTGTTAAGTGAATTTTAATTTGCCATAAAAAATAAAAATTTCGGCATGTGCGGAGTGTGAATGATGTTTTGAAAGGCCAAAAATGGTAAGGTGCGTTGAGTGGGGGCTACGACAAACTGGGGAAAACTGGGGTACTGGGGGTATTTGGGCACCGGATGTGCGCAAGGGTTGAATTGGCGACAAACTTGTTCAAAGTTTACAACAGCAAAAAATAAATAAAGAAACAGGGGAAACAAAGCTAAAAACAGCTTTGAAAAAGAAGCAAGAAAATTCTAGCTGAGAAAGCTCGATTGTGAGCTACTCTGTGCACATCCTTTAAAATAAGTTCCTAAATATCTTCCAAAGTTGTTATCCGTTGATAATGAAATTTTTGGCATAGCTTTATAGCTTCAATTGCTATATGTATACTTAAAACCAAGGGGATGTAGTGATAATTGCAACTGTTGTGCATCTTTTTGTTTAACATACGGAGCGAGCGCGTGATCAAAAATCTTTGAACGCCATATTTTTGCCAAAGTATGTATGCAACTTTTGGCCAAATTTTGTAATGCTATCGTCGATATTGTGCCTAATAATGTGTTTCTCACCTGCAATTCGTTTAGAATCTATTATTAAGCAAAGGTAATCAAAATTTAAAATATGTTTTATCTACGTATAGCATACAAGCGCCTATGTGCCAAATTTGCTCACTTTAGCTCTATTAGTTCCTGAGTTCAATGAGTTTATACATAGAGACCTATAGATTAACAGATACATACACGTGGCCTAAACCGAACGCCTGTTGTTGCTCACCAACAATATATACGTTTTGGTTTTGGCAATACCACCACCAAACTCATTATACCCTTTTGTTCTACACATTTGCCATGTTTACAGGGTATACAAAGTATGGTTGCCATTTTCATTTGAAAGGTAGCAATGAGGTTTTTTTGTGCTTTTTGCTTAAACAACCCTTTGTGATGAAATATTAGCAACAAGCTGGCGAAATTGAAGTTAAACAAACAATGTAATAACTGCCATCGGCTGTGCCCTAAAAGGTCCAAAGTTGCTAAACAGACAGATGCGGGAGAAGTTAGCAGTGGAGGAGGGCATAAATGGACGGGGCTCAATATGCGTATCATTTACACATACGCAAAAGTCAGTAAAAAAAAAACTCTCGTTTCTCCCTATGGCATTAAAAGCCGTATTAATTGCATGAATTTTGAGTTTGTTTTACGCTTTACGAGCAACCCCAGAAGTTAGCTTCGGAGTGGTAAAAATTGCTACTGTCCATCTAACTAACTGTCTATCGGTCGATGGATATGCAAACTTGACACAGAGCCTGCTTTTTGTGTAAAGACGTTGCAACTGTATTGTTAACTTGCTTTTTTAGCTACTATATCATATAATTAAAAGGAAAATTTGACCATAGTTTCTATGTTTTTTGGTCAATGGTTCTTAAATTTGGTATATGCTATAAATTGGTTATTTTTCATTTTTCTAGCAATTTTCAACATGATCGGGCTATAAACATCAAAGTTATGCATCATTGAAAATTTGTTCGTCTTCATGCACTTAGATGGAAATTATCGTATAGTTGTTTTCGGAATCCTTAACGAGTAGAAGCTAAAGCTCCTTAACTTGTCTTGCTGTTAAAGATCTTTTTTAGTGGAAAAGACTTAGAATTTTTATTTTCTATAAGCTTAGAAGTTTTGAAAAGAGTATAAAATCTTCAGCTAAAGCTCTGTATATATTTTTTCCAAAACTTTTTACTTAGCTAATACCCTGGGGTCTCTGATATGTATATAATCCGCCCAACATTTTTCATAAAGCCAAAGCTAATGCGTTGCTTCTGGTTGTAATATCAAATAATTTGGCGCCCAACGTGGGTCGCAAACACTTTGATTAAAGCATTGCAATTCATGTCATTTGCTGCCAAATTAGACGACTTTTGGCCTTGCAACAGCAGCTGCTGCAGCTTTTATGGCCATAATCTGGGTGGCTGCAACATGCGGCATATGAGTGATACGCAAAGTGAGTGTGACACTTGGCAACAAGCTCAACAGAGGAAGAAGAAGAAGAAGAAGATGAAAGAAATGGGGCAAGTGTGTGTGGCGCCTGCTGCCATAGTGTTTTGTTGTTGCTCTTACCTGAAATTTATGGCAAAGCTGTCAATATACATGTGTGTGTGTGTGTCTGAGATTTTGCCCCTCACACACACATACACACACACAACACCCCCTACCCCCCTCCCCCCATATACACACACAGTGGCAAAGTGAAAGTCAAGCTCAAGCTCTTCCTCTCCCTCACTCTCTCCGCCAGTGCAAGGAATGTGTGTGTGTGTCTGATAAGTGATGCAGGGGGGGACGGGGCGAGGGTGTGTTCCCAGACAGGGATTTTGAAATGTGCCAGGGGTTCCTGGTACCCAATCCATGTTGTTGTTAGAAAATTGTTTTTCAAATGGCTAACAAGCTATTAGCAAACAAACAAAAGGGATCTTCATGTTGATGACATGAGTTTTTTGGACTGTTTTGACTCTGAACCAGATATATATGTATGCTGGCATTTGGCAGCTGTTGCATGCCACACACATACGCCCCCCTCCCCGACTCCGTTCAGTAGCCGATAAGCGATATTTATGTTCTGTTTTGGCTGTTATCTTGAGCATCAATCAACTACTATGAAAACAACAATTCATTTTGTTGGCTATAACAGTTACTTTTGTTGTTGTTGCAAGTTACCGTGCCCCTCTGCCCCTCCTGTGCCTGCTGCCACACCTAGCCCCAGTGATTTATGATCCAAATAGATGCCAGTGAAATCAAAACTGTGAGACGCCATTTAACTTGTTGTCTGCCTTTGGATTTATGTTGAATCAACCCAGAGGAAAACTGTCAAAACATATCGCTTGTGCCACATGTTGCAGGCCAAATTAAATTCATTTTGTCATTTCATAAATCAACTGCAAAAATCGCTGCAAAGTATGCAATAGCCTTTCCCTCCCATCCTCCTTCGACCCCCCGCATTACGCATACGCCACGTTGGCCAGCTGAAATACTGCAAATCGAAACAGAAATCGAGCCAAAATTCGAATCGAATTCAACTTGGGCGCAGTTTAAAAAATTTAAGGCAATAAAAACAACAACTGTAAGGAAGGACTATCTTGGGCACACCGAAGATTTTATACTCTTTCGGTAGATATTAACGAATCTCGTGTGTATCTGAACTTTCAGTAAACTACGTTGGAAAACATGGGAAATATGAGCAAAACCGTTTTACGGCAGCTATATTATATAGTAATCCGATCTTTATGAAATTTGGTGTAGCTATAGATAATAACAAATCTTAGGAGTATGATAGTTTTCAGTTAAATACGTTTGAAAACAATGGGAAATATGGGCTAAGCCAATTTTTGGTTATATGGCAGCTATATTATATAGAAGTCCCGTCCTTATGAAATTTGGTAGAGGAGTAGATAACAACAAATCTTAGTAGTATGTAAACTTTCAGTTAAATACTTTTGAAATCATGGGAAATATGGGCAAACCCATTTTTGGTTATTTGGCGGCTATAGTATATAGTAATCCGATCCTTATGACATTTAGTGGTGCAGTAAACAATGACGAATCTTTGGAGTGTGTGAACTTTCAGTCCAATGCGTTGAATAACATGAGAAAATGGGCTAAGCCAATTTTTGGTTATATGGCAGCTATATTATATAGAAGTCCCGTCCTTATGAAATTTGGTGGAGCAGTAGATAATGACGATTCTTGGGAGTATGTGAACTTTTAGTCCAATACTTTTGAAATCATGTGAAATACATGCAAAACCCACTTTTGGTTATATGACAGCTATACGATATAGTAATCCGATCGTTATGAAATTTGTTGGAAAGGTAGATAATAACACTTCTTGTGAGCTTGTAAACTTTCAATCCAATACGTTGAAAAACATGGGAAACATGGCCAAGTATATCTGGTCCGATTCGGCCGGTTCCAACAAATCTGCTGACGCATAGCAAAAAAAGGCCAAGTTTCATTAGGATAGCTAAAAAATTAAGGGACTACTTTGCATACATACAGACGGATGGGCAGACGGACGAACGGACAGATGGACGGACAGACAAATGGACGGAAATCAATCGATTTCTTTTGTCCACCTGACCAATCCGAATGTTGCTTTTGGGGGTCTACGACGGTTCCTTCAATTCATTACAACCTTTCGGACAAAGTGTATATACCATTTTCTTCGAAAAGAGTATAAAAACGGTGAGGGTTGCGCCGGAAGAGGGTAGGGGGTGCTATTGAACGCGAAAGAGCTGGACAAATATGTGCAACATGTACAACAAACACACGCGCCAAACAAACATGAAAATCAATTAATATTTGCTACAAACGAGCTGCAAGCTCAGCGATCCAGCAAAAATTTAATAAAATGGCAAACAAACATCAAGCCAAAACATCGAGCTAACATCGAGCTAACATCAAGCTAACATCAGAAGCCAAGTCGACACAATAAAGCAAAGAATTTATATGCTTAAATTCACATAATGCTCACTTGGGTTGTCTTTAAATTCGACGACACAAAGCTAGGGTATACAACAGTCTATATAGACATTATACATTAGTCATATGCCATGTCAAAATCAATACAAATTAGCATCTATCTTTAACTGTAAAGCTAAGGCAACTAATTGTTTAATGTGTGATATCATATATACTATGCATATTTTCTGCTGATTCTAAAAAAAGATACTTTTGCGTATCTATTATTATCTATATATTATATAGTTTTATGATTTGAAGTAATATGCGTTAGCTACAACTCCATTGCTAATTGATCGACCCAAAGCCAGTGAAACGTTTCGGCTAGAAAAAATATGCTCTCAGTGGAGGGTAAAAAAAGAGAACTTTAGTAAACAATGCTCTCAGTAGAGAGTAAAATCCATAGAGCTGCTTCGATTGTAGATTGAAAAGAAAATCTATGAAGTAGCATTACTTTCCGTCGTGCAATAAAAAGATCCTTATTTATTAATTTAGCTAGATTCAGCGAAATATAAAGTTCCTAAAATTTACTAAGTCAAAGTAATAAATTTATATATTCCTTCGAAAAATATCGAGTACAGTTTAGCTTCGGATAATATTTATAAAAATAGATGATGCTATGATTTTTAGATGATAGAAACTTGCGTGATTAAAAGCAGCTCGTTTGTAAAATTAATAAAATGTTTTGAATTGCTCTAAAAACATGAGAAATATGTGCGAATCCAATATTTAGCTCTATGATAGCTAGATCATATAGACTAATTTGTATAAAATAAAGGCTCTATACTAGTTTTATGATAATAACTCAAAGACAGAAATAGCTGGGAAGACGGACAGATAGACATACAGATAGACCCACTGATAGACAGACAAATAGACAGATAGGACGACAAACAGATAGATAGATAGTTAGACAGATAGATGGATAGATAAAGAGATGGATATATAGATAGATGGATAGATAGATAGATGGATAAATAGATAGATAGATAGATGGATAAATAGATAGACAGACAGATAGATAGATAAACGGCTCAATTTAACCTATTCAACTTTATTTGGGCTTCCGAGCATTCTGAATACGTATTTTGGTTGATGTACGATACGATACTATAAGGAAATGTTCAAGATTAACCTTTAGGATTTGCCCTCTTTACGGTTTTGTTTTTTGGGATCCAGAGTTTTTACAGTTGTTTAATGTGCAAGAGGCTGAAAAGCACACACCTAATTTTGACACATGTATTTTTGGCGTACAATCGCCCACTCCGCCGTATAACTGCCCACACCACCCGTACCCCGCACCCACCTACACACACACACGGAAAGAGCCACTCCGGAAAGAGTCACTCCGGGCTGAGCCGAGGCACTTGTAGTTTATTAGCCGCCTGCGTTAACCTGCTTATTAAAAATCTCGAATGGTAAATGCTAAACGGCAACTTCCACTGGCGGAGAGTGGAGAGTGGAGGGTGCTCCTGGTGCTCCTGGTGCTCCTGGTGCTGATTATGAGCTTAGGCATGGACCCTTTGCAGGCCAGCGAATGCCGGCACAACCTGCCCCCAAACCCCAGACGACTAACCCGCTCCCGTTGGCGCCCCCTGCTTATATGGCTTACCTTTCTGGGTGGCCGACAAAACAAATGACAACCCAAATTATTTTGACACCATTACCGAAAATGTTCACCGCACACACACACTGTGGCAGGGTGGCAGTGTGGGCGGCTGTGGGGGCGTGCCAGACATGGCAACATATTGTGCCTTGTTCTATGCAACAAAAACAACAAAACACACACACACAGAGACATAGACATAGACGGGGGCGCGGCAGACACAGTCGAGGCGAGTTTGCTCCTGGCTCATGGAAATTGCTGGCAACGTTGTCGCTCTCCGTCCATCTGTCTGCCTTTCCGTCCGACTGTCTGTCCGTCCGACTGTCTGTCTGGGTGATTTTGCTCCAACTCCCTCGCAGGACTCGCTCTTCCTGGCTCCAACTGTCGGATTGTCCTTTTTTGTGCCACTCCCCCAACTCCTTCGTTGTGTTGTGGCAGTCGTCCACATGTCCGTCCGTCCGTCTGTCTGTCCGCCTGCCCATCTGTCTGGCCGTGTTGTACGTGCGTGGCGCGAGTTCTGCTGCAAATTGCCAGTTAAAATTTCTGACATGTCAGCAAACGGCGACGGCAATCCACCATGGGACAATCCCGACGCCGTCGAGAGGGGTACGAATTATACACATAAATGACAAATTTCAGTCAAGTTAAAACTTCAACTTTTCACACATGTTTTGGTTAACAAGCAAAAACAAAGCTTTTGCTGTTATCGATGTTATCGATAACACATTTGCATGCATAAATTTCGTGTAAACATTATGAAATAGCTGAAGAAATATGAATTTAATCTAATGCAGGTGTTTATAGCATGTCTAAGCTATATTTTTGTCAAAAATAGCTGTTATCGATAACATATTTTTGAAGAACAACTTAAACAAATTCAAAGAATTACAAAAGACTTCCAAATAAGCAAATAACATTATTTATAACCTTAAGTTATGGTTCTTATTATTCGATGATATCGATAACAATTTGTTTAACGTCTTATTTGTACAAAACACTGTTATCGATACTTATGTATTTAATTTTTTCTTCCTTTTAAAAATTTGTTTTGCATCTTTAGCTGAAAATTTTGTGAATCACTGTTATCGATAACACTTTTTCACGACCAATTTGCTGTAAATTTTCCCTAGACAAGAGCTATTTTCAACATTATTATAAAATATTTTTATCGATAACAAATTTTTATCGATTAGGTTTTTTATTTTGGTGCTAAATTCTATAATACTATTCGGTTTATAGACTTTCCCCGATAGTTCCAATCACTTTTCTATATAGTTAAAATTTATTTCCGAAATCGACCCATTGTAATTCCTCAATGAGACGCATTTCTACCGTTACACTCTATGTGGACTACAATCAAACAGTTATTCATTTCCTGCCAACAGTTAAAAAAAAAACCTATACAATTTGGTGTTTTAATGGGCCACTGCCGGGAAACCAGTTGACGCTTCCAAAAAATACAATAAAACTGGAACATAAAAATTGACAAAAAATAAAATTTGCTGAAATATATTTGGTTATTGAAATTATTTGTATTGCTACAATAAAGTTATTTTAAAGATTTTCAGAACAAATATTTTTTTGAGGAATATTTAAAAAAACGATAAGAATGACGATTTTATGAGTGAAATTTGGAATATATTGAATAAGTGTGAAGGAAATTCAGTAATAATTATATGAAATAGAAAGTTTCTGTCAAAAACTTATCGATACAGCCATTGTAGTATACGATATGCTTGAAAAGGAAGTTCATATTATATAATATGATTATAAATATTAGCTGAAAATACTTATCGATAACTTTTAGATATCGCAATTGCTGAAGTAAAGTAAAGTGTATGAAAATTAAAAATTTAGAAGAAAGTACTTAATGATAAATTATCGATAAAGTAATTACTTATCGATAGAAAAACATATTTACCCATAACTTATGGATATATCAATTGCTAAAGTGTTTGAAATGGATTTATCGATATATCTGAAAAAATGTAAAAGTAAAATATCAAAACAATATCCATACACATTATGTTTACCAACTGAAAATGAACGATATGTTTGTCGTTAAGCAATAATCAATAATAATCGATAAATTCATCGATAACTTTGTTGTATAATAAAACAATTGTTTGAGCTCGTTAATATTGTACGACAAGCTTAAATTTGATCGTTGTTAGACCTATACACAATCTATACAAGCGATAAATTTATCGATACATATTTGTATCGATATTTTTTGCAAATTTTTGACACTGGCTTGCACATATTTGCTTACCAGTGCAACACTCAACCAGGTATTAGGCACTCCCTGTGTCTGTGCACAGCGTTTGCATGTGCGGAAGGGATTGGATGGGATGGGATTGTTAGCTGGTTAAGTGTTATCTGCTGAGGATGTTGCTATTTCAGAGGGGTGGGATGAGTGCTGAGGGGCTGCGGGGAGCTGGGTCTGACAGGAAATCAACAATGGCACGCTTTGTCATACGAAAAATGGTCGACATGCAGCTGATGAAGATGGCGGAATGGGAGGAGTGGGGCCCGACGACAGCAGCCTAGGTGTAAAGCGATATGTGTGGAGCGAGGCACGACATATTCAATAGATGTCCTCTGCTCGGGTCCTTTAGCCGACTGCCTGCCTGTTAACAGCATTGACAAGATTCTAATTGAAAGGCAGCTGCTGCAACGTTTTGTATAATATGCAAAATTCGTGCACATCGGGCAGATGGGTTAGATGGTGGTACATGGGGTAGATGGGGTAGATGGTATATGGCATATGTCATAAAGGTGTCAGTTGGTGTACGTTGAATTTAACGTATAATTTGGACAAGTGGAATCCACAATTTGTTTGCCAAAGGTGTTAACAATTGATAGCATTGTCGTATGTCAAAAACGACAAATTGTCAAAGGATTCCAGATGGTTTTGTATGATATTATGATTATGATGATGCAGTTAATGTCAAATTGTCTTTAATCGCAACTGGCTAATTTGGGCATTTATCAATGGTCAATTGTCATCTGTCAACTGTGTCAACAGTCAGATGTCAGTTGTCAGTTGTCAGTTTTATCGTTCCATAGCCAAAGTCAAGTGTTTCTGCTGATGTTGAGGATGATCTGCTGGCCATACAAATTTCAATTCCAATTCCATTTTCAATTCCAATTCCAAATTCAATTCGTATAGAGCAATTCCCCACCTGGGCAAGTGCATGACCCTACTTGAACCGCATACTCAATGCGTTATGGCCAACAGCAGCGCCAGCTCCGGGGCCGACAGACAACACTCGAGCTTGGCCCACTGACATTTCAATGGCATTTGATCGCGTTATTTGGGTTTTTCGGTTTTTCGTTTCAATTTTTCAGTTAATAAGTACCATATATATCTTCTATATATACCCCTCTCTGTATGTGTGTGTGTTGTATTTATTTTTATTGCTCGCGCTTTGTGCTTTGCATACTTGAGCAGCTCCATTTTGTTTTTACAGCGGGTCAAAGCAATGGCCATCCTCAGCCGCAGTCGTAACCCTCAGCCCCAACATTGGAATGCAGTTTAAACTCCAAACACATCTCTTAATACACTATACGAAGGAAATATATATATGGTACATGCACTATGTGCCTAAGTTTGTTGGCTTTTGATACTCAAAACCCCCAAAAGCAAGTGAGATGATCATGTTTTCCCTCTATCTGAAGTACCTCAGAACCGTATAGTATCGGCACAATATCGTGAGTTTTAAGCAATTCCTAGCACATCATACAGACATTTGAAATTGCCATCCTTATCGAAACATTGAATTCTTTTAATGTTGCACATTTTTCTGTATTGCCTGAAATATAATTTTGCTGATATTTTCTATATTTTTGAAGCTTTTGTCTTTAAATCTCGTATACACTTACATAATATTAATATCTATGAATCCGCCAATTTTCGTAGCAATTTTCCAAGAAAATATATATATGGTATATGCACAATCTGCTCAAATTTGTTACATTTCAACATTTCCACACTTAAAACCCCCAAAAGCAACTAATATGATTATGTTTGGTTCCTATCTGAAGTACCTCAGAATCGTATAGTATCGGCACAATATCATGAGTTTTAAGCAATTCATAGCACATCATACAGACATTTGAAATTGCCATCCTTATCCAAACATTGAATTCTTTTAATTTTTCTGTATTGTCTGAAATTTGATTTTGCTCATATTTTCTATATTTTCTTAATACTATCTATGAATCCGACAATTTTCGTAGCTATTTCCATAAACACCTACAATATGCAAATGAAATAGATCAGTTGCATCAGACTGTCAGAAAAAAGATTATCTTATATTTTGAAATATATTTCTTAAACCGTATGGGACTTTTCTTTTGCAACAAGGCTCTCTAAATTGTCTGAAATTGGATTTTTTTGCTATTTCTTTATAAAGTAGGCATTTGTCTTTAAATTTTATATACTCCGACATTTGCTTAATAGCTATAAATCCACTAATTTTCAAAGCTCCTGGTCGATAAATAGCTACAATATGCAACCTTATATAGATCAGCTACATCAGACTGCCAAAAATAACATTATCTCATATCTTGTCATATATTTTATATACTGAATTGACTGATATTGAAATTTGCTCCTATTTTTTATATTTTTCTAGCATTTATATTAAAATCGTATACACTTACATTCTTATAATATTATCTATGAATCCATTAAGTTTCAAAGCTATTGTCCCATAAGCACCCAAAATATGTTTTATTAAACTTATCAGATGCATACAGCCAAAGAGAAAATTTCAGATATTTCTTGTACTATATCTGGCTTAAGTACTATGATATAGAAGACACTTTCCCCAGTATATGGGCTCAAATGGGTTCAAAATCCAGCAAAGCCAATGAGTCTTTTAGGCTTTTTACAGATCTTGATCTTATGGTCACAGTCTGTTGACTTATTAATACAATTTTTAAAGAATTATACTCTTATCCTTAAGATCCCTAGAGGTTTTGTTGTCCCTCAACTGGCCATGGTGCATAGTGCATAAAAACTTCGTTGAGGCAAACCCATCTGCTTCCTCACTGCTCGTCTTTGTCTTTTGTTTATTTCTATTGGGGTTTTCAATTATATATAAATAAACACTTTGTATATATACATAAATATTTTCGATACTTTTGTTTGCTTGGCACGCTTAAGTATCGCCTGCCCTTGAATATGCACGCTGTTTATTGCGTATTTTGTACTCGTTCACAATATTGGCTTACTGTGCTTAGGTTTATGGCTATGGCTATGGATTGGTCTGGTCTGGTCGGGTCGGGTCTGGCCTGGTCTGGGTTTTCAATTCCAATT
The DNA here is from genome assembly GCA_037040045.1 of Phorticella flavipennis. NCBI lineage: Eukaryota > Metazoa > Arthropoda > Insecta > Diptera > Drosophilidae > Phorticella > Phorticella flavipennis. The sequence continues at coordinate 21,235 of JBANCY010000236.1, read as the reverse complement.
TGAAATTCCACTTCCAATTATATTTATAGCCAACCCACCTGAAGGCCGTGCGCAGGCGTTGACAATTAACTCTCGATATATGGATATGGCCGCGGCATTGCGTTAAGTTAAGTAATTGTCGACAATCGATAATCATTAATGAGCCGAGCGGAACGTACAGCAATCCCATTCAATAACGAAATGAGATTAAATTATGACAAATCTGTGATAGGGTCACTCAAACGGAAATGGCCAATAGTCAATTGAGTGACAGTCACGAGATGGAGACAAGATAGCAACGATACTATCGCTGGGACTCTTTGGCTTTATGCTAATTACAGCTTTCGAATTTGTCAGAGCAAATGTCATGTAAATGTCTCCAGAAAGACACACAATTCAAACATGAAACAGACCTCGACACAATCCACGGCCTTCCTATGGGCCGCACCCGTCTCAAAGTTCCCCCTAAACAGCTCAATCGGCCCTTTTTTTGGCCGTTTTTGGCCATAACAATTTCTTCATATAGCTTTGTTTCTATTGTTGTTGTTGTCGCCTGTCACTTGGCCGATTTGTCGCACATTGATAAATGATGCGCTAATATTGTGTGACAAATTTCCATGGAGGGCCGTTCCGCCCCCGAAAAAGAAAGATGTCAATTCTTATGTCTTGTGACCATGGGGGGCACCCGACCCCAATCTGAAGTGGCCACTGGGGAAAAATGCGCTTTGATTGAGGCACTTACCTAACGCACTTAATGCCAACTTGACACGCAACCGAAACATTTGCTCAAACCCCCTTATACCTCTCTAGCTCTACCTCTACCTCTACTACTCCGTAATACCCCATTCTTTTGGCACAAATCTTATGCAAATCTCTCTCCCTCTCCCGTGTGTGTGTTTAGAGAAATTGGCACAAGCATCAAGGTAGCAATTTCGTGACAGTTTTATCCGCTTACAGTACCAACTCGATAAGCACGACAGTTGTCGATTGAAGTATCGAATTGTGTGGATTATGGAAATAAAGTATTATGCAAAAAAATATGTGGAATTTCCAATCATTTCCGCAGAGTTTGATTACCTTCAAAACCATAGAAATTTCAAGCTGCTTTGTGTATTTTAAAATCTTTTAAAATCGATAATAATGAAGGGGCCTCGGTGGACCAGTGGATAGCGCACTGTTCCGCCAAACAATAGGTGCGAGTTCGAGTCCCGCTCATGTCGATAGACATGACCCTCCTAAAAAAAACTAGGTTGTGGCGTAGGATTTGAAAACCATCCACTTCGAAAAAGATCTTCAATGAAGGAAGCAGAAATAAAGAAAAATAGTGCTTCAGGCTTTGACCCGATAGCGTTGTTACGGCCATATGATGAGTTTGTTTTGCGATATCAAATTTGTGTACTAATATTTTCAGAACAATCGATTAAATAATGTAGAAGATTAACTTCATATTATGTATGCCATTATGTTCATAAATCGATCAAAGTTATCTACGAAATTAAGATTGTATATCAAAAATTAGGTTGTTATCCTATACTGAAAATTTCAGTACAATCGGTTAAAAAGTACAGAATTTGTGTATGGTTGTTTCCGTGTCTCCTGTTATTTGTATGTATTATCTATTAAAATGATGATTTTAGAAACTTTTCTTTCAAATTGAAATTCCATTTTGGTTCCATTAGATTGCTCGGAACAAAAGAGTTTTATATCAAAACCGATTTAACAATTTATGATATTTATTTTGGATAGAACCATCAAAAGATTTTTCATCAGAAAAATATCTTAAATACTTTCTAAACATATTTTTTCAACTAGATTTTTTTGTCAATTAAGAAGTAAGTCTCAAAGAAGGTCTTAAGATCTTAAGCTACAAAACTATGTCGCGATAGTTTTCGACAGATTTCAATGGAATGAAAATCGAAATCAATTTAAAAAGAGAGCAGAATTACTGGATCAAACCAGATGAGGTAGTGCCCAGAATATAGAAAGTACAATGGAGGGTAAAAAGTTGAATTTATATTATTCTAAATAAAGTTTCAGCAAGGTTTTTTTTTAGTTATAATAGGAAAGGATGGTTTTCAACAGATTTTAATGCGATGAAATTCAAAATTTGCTACATGGGAGTAAATTAATGAATCAAATAGAATATAGTGTGCCCAGTTTATAAAAAGTTGGGTTAGGATTTGATATAAATATTATTCTTAATATTGTGTCGTCTTATAAAACTCCTCAGTTCTGACAAGTCTTAATTTTTCCAAAGTTATGACCATTATCAGCCCACTCCTTTGGCTTGCCAGAACTGGGCTTATCACTCTGCCTGCATCTGGGCCTGGAGTTCTCGGAGTTCCAACTCGGCCAACGTCATTAGCAGCAACTTCAATGGTTTCCGGTTTTTTGGCTCCGAATATACATTACACATTCAACTTGATTAATGCTAATCTATTTTGTTTTATGTTTCAATTTTGCCTTATGTTTCCGTTTCACTTTTTGCAGAACCCAGAAGACTGTGCCAAAAAATAAAAAACCGAGAAGAATTTATGGTAATTTCGGGCTGTCACAGCACAAATATCAACACGACGCCAGAACAAAGCATAAAGGTGCGTAATTAAAAGTCTATTAGGGGTAGCTTTTGGGCTTAGAGGGAAGTAACGTGAGCCTATTCTGGGGCCCTCGGCCTAAGGGAGTGCTGAGCCGGGGGTACTGAGGAAGGAGTACTTCAATTGAAAAGTTCCCTCAGCTGTCGCCTGTCGCTCCCGATCCAATCAGATTCTGTTGCTAATGTGGCCCCCTAGACAAAGACATAATTAATATGCAAACATTTCTGGTCTAAATAACTTTTAATTAGCGCAATTCAGTTGATTTTCGTAATCCTAACTTTATGCAAATTTTTGGGCCAAGTGGGCTTGTGTGGGCCGCGAGACGGGGGGAGCCCTTGAGTTTTCAAAAATTGATTGATTATGTTGATTACGTTTAAAGGCGCTTCTTAAAGCTCCAGCTTCAAGGGCGAAATTTATGCTTAGATCATGGCATTAGTCATTAGCCTAAGCCGATAAGCATCTTATTCTAGAATCTTGAGGGTTAGCTTGCGTTAGACGGCATTGCTCGGAGCAATGCAAATTTAAATTTTATTAATTTGAAAGATGGAAAATTATAAATTTGAAATTGTTTTAGTTTTCTTAGCTGGTTTTCCATTTTCTTTTCAATTTTATAATATAGAAATAAAGCTATTACAAAAATGTACTGGAAAGTTAGAATATTTTTGCAAAAGTTTTGAAAATGTTTTAAAAGAAAAACGGAGAAGAAATCAATCTGTTCTTATTATAATTATGACATGCTTTTCAAAGTAGAAATTACATAGATTACTACATTTTTTCCGTTTAATTTTGGCTTCTTTATCTATAACCATTTTTCTATAAGATCCAATTTTTAGAGTCTGTGAACTCTATGCCGATTAAAGGTCTACTAAAGTATTTTAAAACGTTGTTCAAATTAAGGATCTTAAGTTTTATATGAGTTGCCGTCAGGACCAAAATGTCTCATCTAAGCTAAAATTAAACTTTCGACTAAAATCCGCAGAATTTTCACCGTAATTATTACGATTTCAATCTTTATACTCTTTTCGATTAATATAGTCTATGCTAAGGCTTACAAAAGAAAGCATCAACCAAAGGATTAATCCAAAAGAAATCGATTGAAACATGGACGTCTGTGTGCCCAACTGTATGTAAATTTTCAGTCTTTGAGGCATTGTAATGAAACTTGGCACACAAGTTATATCTTGAAACAGGCCCAACCGTACCCCAAACCGTTGAAATTCGGACTTGCTTATATTATCCATGGGTGTTAAGCTAGTATACTTAAATTTAAAATACTCTTTTAAGTTTTTTAAGATCTAACGATCCACAAAATTTCAAGAGATTAGCACAAACATAATATCATTCACAAAGAAAGAGTATTAACTACGTCAAAAATGAAAATTTGACCCATATTCGAATTTCTCTTTATAGAGAAGCATTATAGGGAAAAATCTGTGTAATTTTATACATTTTGATAGAGTTGCAGTAGACAGACGGACAGTCAGGACAAATAGTTGCATGTTCCTATTGAGTGAATTGATTTTCCTATTGTTGCAGCAATGCACCCACCTGCGCGGCAAACACCTGCTTTTCAGCTTCTTCAGATTTGCTGGGGCACGTGCCGTGCGCTCTGTGCCGACGCGCTGGTCACACTGGCACCGGGCACCGGCTACACCCGGTGCATTTGAGTCTGTCGGGCGCTAATTAAGCTGCTTTATGCGCATAATCAAATGTTGGACAAACATTTATAATTTGTTTTCATTTTCAACGTGTTTGCACACACTGTGGCTACACACATACACCTATCTGTGTGTGTGTGAATCTGTGTGTGTGTGTGTGCCTGCTGCCTGCTGCCATTTCTCATACAAACTCGTACATCTTGGCCATAATCATAATAATGGCCAGCAATTACGTCTTCCATCCAACCGGCTCTCTGGGCTAAGGCAGCGTCCACTTGCCGTTGATCAGCATAATTATCAGCATAATCATCGCATTTGGCTACGACTACGACGACGTCTCCGTCTCCATCTCCGGCACCGGCACTGCCCGTGCTCATCTGCCGGAAGTTGGCCATACGAAAAATGCTTTGGGTAATTGATGCACTGCCTCGTCCCAGCTCGTCGCAGCTCATCTCTCATATCATCATCTCTCATCTTCCATCGCGTCTCGTCTCGTCTGGTTCGTTCAGTTTATTTTTGATTATTTGATTTTCATGGTTAGTTGCGTTGCCAACGGTTTTTTTTTCTTAACCATAATTTTTTTTTTTCAAAATTTTTTCGTATTGTTGTGAATTTGGTCAGTACCCAAAGTTTCTCAATATTTGTTATTGTTGTCGTCGCAGAGATTGATTAGACAAAAGCCAAAGATTAGCGAACAATCATCACGAGTAGCAATTTTGGCCGGAACTTCCTATGGTTAAATTTCTGTACAATTTTGTTGGATCATCACAATCTATACGATTCTTTGGGAAATTCAGATTTAATATCTTGCCTCGAGCTGAAAACATTTTGATTTTTATCTTATGACAAACTCCATTAGAAATGTGTAATTATTTTGTAAGAGGCGTATCCGACCTTGTAGACATAATAATACCTAAGTTCTATGCTAATACTTTTTTTATTAGCAATCAAGTACTTCTGAATGTCTCTGTATTTGTCTGGCAGACTGTATAAAGACCTAGTGCTTATGCAACTTTGAAACTTTATTGAGCAAAAAAATGCTTACAATTGGTTTATTCCAAGTATTGCCCATCGCTAGACACTACTTTTTCCCATCTTTCTGTCAAATTTTGGATACCAACTCGGAAGAATAGTTCATCTTTTGATGCGATCCAGGTATCGATACATTTTTTTGTTTCCTCGTAAGAGGTGAAGGTCTGGTCAGCGAAGCAATATGCCATTGATCGAAAAAGATGGTAATCAGGAGTAGCAATATCTGGGCTAGACCACGGGTATGGTAGAACTTCCCAACGAAGTTTTCCCAAGTATGTTTTAACGACCCGACTAAAATGTGATCGATCAGTGTCGTGCTGCAATATTACTTTATTGTGTCTTTCCGAAAATTGCGGACGTTTTTCTTGTAACGCTCGGCTCAAATATTAATTATTATTTTTGACGAAGTCCTACAAAATGGGCTCAGTGGTTCCTAAGCTATAGTTTCTAGTTTCTAGAGTTTAAGCATTCAAGTTAAAAAGAACAACCTCTTTTTAGTATCCCAAATCACTCGATTTTTATAATTTCGACTTGCCATTTTACAGATTATTATTATAGCCATAGCAACCCCATCGGGTCAAAGCCTGAATCATTATTTTCGATTATTTCTGCTTCCTTCACTGAAGAACTTTTTTTACGTGATGGATTTCAAGTCCTATGCCATAACCTAGCTTTTCTAGGAGGGTCATGCCTATTGGCATGAGCGGGACTTGTTTTGGTGCGACATTGTGCTATCTACTGGTCCACTAAGGCCCCTAATACAGGCCCCATTTTACAGATATGTTCTTCAATTTCGAAAAATTCTAACTTTTCTGAACATATTACTAGGAAAACCCGTACTACGTAAGTGATGGACTTCCAATTCCCAGAATTTTGATACTGAACCCACACTAGACAACCAATTATAATAATGCATAGCAAATCCACAATTCATACATAAACCATTTTCATATTGCCACCTCGCCTTTAGCTCTCAAATCAGTAAAAAGCTTTTAACAACAACAACTCTTACCATATACAATCCAAATTTAACTCAAATGAAATGGACAACATATTAAAGCTATCCCAAAAATTTCATAACGATTCCACAATTAGCTAAAAAACTATAGTCCCAATACCACAACTGCGTCATTAGTTTAAGATCGTTGAGCGTAGTTTTTACTATGTAGTTATTTTCTAACTTGTTTACTTCCTTTTGATGGGAAATAGTAACCCATCAATAATCACATGTCAATTCTATTAAATCCAACCCCAGGCACTATAGCTTTAAAAGTCGTTTTGGTTCATTACCCAGATTTGTTCTGCTTTGCATATGGCTATGTGGCCCAACCATAATCATTACTTGATATGCGAGTCTTAAATTTAATCGCATGATATCATCAGCATTTTACCATTATCATTATCATTATGATTATAATATTATTGTTTTTATTAATTATCAGTCAATTGGTCGTCCGACAGTGGCAGTATCAAAACAGCAACAGAACCATGAAGAACCCAACCGAACAGAACCCACATCAATTATGCAGTCATTGGCAATGACAATCGATGGTTGGGTTTGGGTTTTGCGTTGGGTTTGTGGTTGGGTTTGACTGGGTTGACTGGGTCGACTGGGCTGGTTGCCAGTGTCAGGCATCGGGCATTGAAGCGATTATTAACTTATTAATGTTTGCATTGTTTATTAAACACACAAATGAATTAATGACAACTTCTCACTGTGGCAAAAGTTGTGTTATCTTTTTCATGCTTTGTTGGATAATATTTTATATTGTTATACCCTTTTTCAGAGAAGATATTGAATAGTGATTTGATGCTACAGCTTGAAATGCTTGAGGCGACTTTTTGGATGTTACTGGGACTTTGTAGATATAAGCCAATTTCTCTGGCCATGTTCATCTGCCTGCTTTTCTATCCTAAAACTATCGTTTTAAAACTCGATACATATCAAAAACATGCAATTCTTTTAAGCTTCTTAATTTTGGGAAAATTATGAATTCCATTTTTGAGTATCCCATCCATAACTCTGGCCATAATGTAAGAATCTTCGACGAAACTAAATTTTAGACTGAAGATTGGTCTTTAAGACTATCGTTTTCAAAACTCGATACATATCAGAAACATGAAATTCTTTTAAGCTTCTTAATTTTGGGAAAAAGATCAATTCCATTTTTGAGTATCCCATCCATAACACTGGCCATAATGTAAGAATCTTCGACGAAACTAAATTTTAGACTGAAGATTGGTCTTTAAGACTATCGTTTTAAAACTCGATACATATCAAAAACATGCAATTCTTTTAAGCTTCTTTATTTTGGGAAAATGATGAATTCAAATTTTCAGTATAACTTATATAACTCTTGCCATACTGTAAGAATCTTCGACAGAACTAAATTTCGGACTGAAAATTGGTCTTTAAAGGAAAGCATGCACATAAGATAAAACGAAGGATTTTAAACCACTTCTCATTTGTCGAAACCGGTCGTATCGCCCCTTATTTATCATATAGCTGGCATAACATTCGTTTTCCATATTTTTGCATATTTTCTATATATACATGCGCTTGATCTAGTGATCCACAAAATTTTAAAACGTTTGGTCCATAAATATGGCAGATATGCATCTTCAGCTACTCTCTGTAAATCTTTACTATTTCATATTTTCCATATTCTACAAGCGATTGCTTGTAAGTTAAAGAGCTTATAATCTAATGATTAACAAAATTTTAAAACGTTTCGCCTATAAAAAAGGTTGTTTATAAATTTTAGAGGCACTTTAATAGGTTTATGTTCTAATGATCCTCAAAATTTCAAAACTTTTGACCCATAAACATACCCGATATGCATCTTTTTGGCTTATCTTACATGTCACATCGACCGATCAAACAAAACTTTGGCTCACTTTTTCCTTAGGGTTTACAATATTGAAGGTTCAAATTCCACATAGGACAAATAATTTATATCTTTCCCAAAGTTCTCTTGCACCTCCAACTTCCAAAACAGTATTAGATCTTCAACATATCGTAGTTAATGGCTCTTCAATTTTTGCTGTGATGCAATTGTTTATCATTTTTTGCCTTTTCAAGCGCATATATACTATATATACTGTATACTATATGTACATATATTTATTTTAGTCGTGGTCGCATCGGCTGATGGAGTTTTATTTGTTTTCAATCATTTTGAATCGTTTGCATTTTTAATTTTTAATTGCGTTAAGCGCGAGTCAATTATCAAATATCCACCGAGCATATACTTTATGAGAATGACAAACATTTAGATGGAGATACTTCCCCCAGAGGGGCACGCCGCGGGGGGCTCTGAGGCTTCAGCTGTTGTAGCCTATCTCGGCTTTTGGCTTGTTCAGATTTTTAATTATAATTTCATGATGTTAACGACACGTTGTTTGTTGTTGGTGTTATTTTTAAATAGTTTTTGCCATTGCTATATCATATAGGTATATATATATACATACATATTGTGCCATTGTTAGACGATCTGACGTTGACTAGGCAGCTTTTTACGGTAGCTGACATCATTCATAAGTTGGCCAAACGCAAAACGATGTCCACATATGGATAAGAGTCGGCGCAACACTCGCATCTGCCTGGTGCCGCCGACAGCCTTGTCAAGGTGATGACAGTCGAAGATATATATGAATACCCAAAGGTCAACACCAAAGTAATGACTATTAAAGGCATTTGAATATGATAAAATGCACTTGAGGCTGGAAAATATCATCGGTTCAAATTTGATAAAACAACACAGTACAGGAAAATCGATTTGGCTTTATCCCTCAGCTCAGCTTTTCTACTTTATATCAACTATTCCCCCCGAATTTTGCTCCTAATTTCTTTATTTTCCAAACTTTTTCTTTAAAATGTTATAGATATAAAATATAAAACAAAAAGGTTCAGGAAAATCGATTGAGCTACGTCACGCAGTTCAGCTTTTCTACTTTATATCAACTAGTTCCCAAGATTTTGCTCATAATTTCTTTATTTTCCAAACTATTTCTTTGAAATTTTATAGAAAGTTTAATCAACTTCTTATCTAACGCTCCAGCAAATTTTATAAACATTCACCTTTAGATATGGTAAAATTTGTCATTCTTCCTCAGATTAATTCATTTTTGAAATTTTATGACCTGCATATTTGCTGCTAATTTCTTTATTTTCCAAGCTATTACATTGATACTTTGATTATATTGACACTTGAAAGAACTTCTTAGCTAACGATCCAGCAAATTTCAAAACGATCCGTTTATAAACAAGGGTAAACTTTGCCATTCTTTCTCATATTATGATAGAAGTTAAAGAAAACTCGATATGACTTTGTCTGTCTGCTCAACTCACCTTACGTATGTCCGCTAGTTCCTTTTTTTTTATAAAAATGCTGCATTTTTACTTATAATTTCTCTATATTCCATAATATTACTATGAAATTTTGTAGATATTTGAATGAAACTCTTATCTAACGATCTAGCAAATTTCACAACCATTCGCCTATAAATATGGTAAATTTTGCCATTCTTCCGCAGATTTTTTCTTCTTTGAAATTTTATGGCTGCCCACATATTATCTCATAATTTCTATTTTTTCCAAGCTACTACTTTGAAATTATATAAAACTTCTTAACTAACGATCCAGAAAATGTTAAAACGATCCACCAACAAACATAGCAGATATCGCTTTTCTTTTTCTGTAACCAAATTTGTTTTAGGTGGACTAGAACATATTGCGCTCCAATTGGTAACATGTTAAGAATTCACTAGATCGGGTGTTAGATCTGGGATCTGGGCAAGAATATAAGCATTGTCTATAGGGCATAAAATCTACGGCAAACAGCAGATTATCCCGTCGCACTTGTCTAAGCTTAAAAAAACAATTTACAAAACCAGACCCAAGTCAAGACAATTGCCCAAAAAACTCTAGTAAAAGGAGAGACATAGAGAAATAGAGAAAAAGCGAAATATAGAGACAACTGAGGGTAGAAAAAAGTGAACTCAACTGAACTGAACTGAACCGATCATGGCAACAACCTTAGCTTCAAGCTATAAGCTTTACTCCACAGCATCAAAATCTGCGCCGCCAAATCTTTTTTCTTTATAAAATATTTGTTTAGTTGTTGTTGGTGTTGATGTTTTTTTTCTTTTTGGGATTTGGGATTTGAAGTTTTTTGAACCCTAAAACATCATACAGGCGGAAGTCTAAGCACTTATGAGTCATTTGTTGATGATGGATAGATGGATAAAGGTAAATGTTGTCTTCAAGAGAAAAATGACAGAAAAGCGTTGTATTTCTTTTAGAAAAATATAAAATATACTTATGTTGGGTGTGTATGAGTGTGTGTGTTGTGTGTGTGGTGTGTGTTGTGTGTGATGTGTTGTGTTGTGTGGGCGTAATTCTCACCCACTTCAACACTTCATTTAATATAAATGTTGTAAACACGCACGAATTGAATTATTTATGCTTAGTTGTCATAAATTCATTTGGGCACAGGGTGGCCGGGGTCTGCAGACAGTGTGGCATCCCCACGCAGCAGCCCGATCTGGCCGCTTGGCAACGTGGCTGACAGCTGTGCGGCAATTAAGCGTTCGGATGGGGCCCGACACGGCGCGTTGTTGACTGACAAACGCCCGAAAACCCAGAAACCCGAAATGTCAAGAGGCGCCTATTTTTAATTTTGATATTACCTTAAATGATTTACGACTCGGCGAAAGCTACACGGTGTCTACAACCTCGACTAGTTCATATGAAATTTGAAATTTGAACTAGCTTAAATGCCAAATAAGTTGACAGTTGTCTGTCTGTCTGTTTGCCTGTCTGTCGGTCTGTCTATATGTCCGTCTGTCTCTTTCAAAACTAGAAATATTACTGCGCAAAGGGCTGCCTCAAGAACTCAAACAAAACGTGGCATTTGTCTAAAACTGAAACTGAAAATGAAAATGAAAATGAAATTAAGTACACAAGTTTTCCCAACACACGCCGCCCGTTGCCTCGGCATATTTGCCACTTGGCGATGTGCGTGACATTGATTTGTTTAACATGTTTAACATATTGCAGCCGACAGCAACTATCGATGACACTAATGCCGCCAAGGCGAGTCGCAATCGGTAATCGGCTTAGGCACGAGCGTCTAGAGTCTCGACTCACGCACGTTTCTGCAGCCGGCGCTAAGAACATGCCAAAGTAAAGCGGACATTTTGTTCTTAAGCTGTCTGCCTGCCTTCTTAAATTGAAACTTTTTATCGATATATTAATATATATCGGTCTACAATATTTTATCAACGTATCTCTAAAATTTTAGTGCAATCCATGTCATAGAAGGTGATTTATTTGATCTCAAATAATTATAGCATGATATCACGATATTGCACTGTCTCGCAAGAGGTGTGGGTTCGATTCTCACTCATGTACATGACCCTCCTAGGTTGGGGCGTAGGATTTGAAATCCACCCGCGGTAAAAAAAATTTTCAACAAAGCAGCAGAAATAAAAACAATAAGTGCTTCAGGCTTTGACCCGATAGAGCTGTTATGGCCATATAAAAATAATAGTTATAATCGATAGAAAATATTCCAAATATGAAAAATTCAAAATTTTATTAATTTTGAACTTTTAGTTTAATTGCTCGAGTCGATCAAAGATGGGCTTTCACTCAGCGTGCGATGAAACATCTCAATCTTGATGCCATACGATATTTTCGTTGATTTATGCATAACCCTATCGTTTGCAAGCTATGCGATAGCTTATATAAAAGATTCCACAACACTAGAAAAAACCATGCCAATCTAAAAAGCACTAGTGATATTTTCATTGGGTTTTGAATGAAACTATCGTTCGCAAGCTATGCGATAGTTTATCCTATGAGGTTACAGTAAAAAAGAGCAAAATTTGGACAATACTCCCGCTTTTCCGGCGACCCCTTCAAAACAAGACTCCTGGCGGTATATGATTCAATGATATATTTTTTTTACAAAAGTTCTATTTACTATGGTTTGGAATACGATTTACGATCCATTAGATATTTTTGATTTTTATAAATTTTCTACCCGAAAATAATATTTTTGAGGGCACGTAAAGTGCGTGTCACGCGCAATAATGTTGCCATCTTTTGCTGTGGCAGAAGAATTGTGTGGGTCAGGGGGTGTGGCAGCCGGGGGGGGCGGAACGGGGCGAAGACCAAGCGAAACGAAGCGAAGCGCAAACAAAAAGTTCAAGTATTCTAACAGTATCTTATGAGTGCTTTGTCTGATTGTGAGTGCATGTGAGTGCATTTGAGTGTGAGTGTGAGTGTTTAAGCTGCTCTACTGCTTCTCCTTCTTCTTCTACTTGTTGTTCTTGTTGTTGTTGTTGTGAATTCACTTGCATTCTCATTGCCATTGCCAGATGCGCCAGTTGGTGCCCCTTTTGGCTGCCCCAAGTTGAGACAACTCAAGTGTGTTAGGTCATATTTCCTTGACCTTCTTTTCGATTTTCGAATAGTTTTGGGAAAATAAACAAGCTAGAAAGGATTATCTTCGGCACGCCGAAGATATCATACTCTTTTCGAAGATGACAGTAGATAAGAACGAATCTTGGAAGTATATGAACTTTAAGTACGTTAGAAAACATCGGAATTATGGGCAAACCCGATTTATGGTTATATGTCAGTTGTATAGTGGTTCGATGCTTATGAAATTTGGTGTAGCGGAAGATAATAACGAATCTTGGGAGTATGTAAACTTTCAGTCAAATACGTTCGAAAACTTGGGATATATGGGGAAAACCGATTTATGGTTATATGTCAGTGGTCCGATCCTTATGAAATTTGGTGTACTGGAAGATATTAACGAATCTTGGGAGTATGAAAACTTTCAGTGCAATACGTTAGAAAACATGGGAAGTATGAGCAAACCCTATTAATGGTTATATGTCAGCTGTATAGTGGTTCGATCCCTATGAAAATTTGGTGTAGCGGAAGATAATATCGAATCTTGGGAGTATGTAAACTTTCAGCCAAATTCGTTAGAAAACTTGGGATATATGGACAAAACCGATTTTTGTTTATTTCGCAGCTAAATGATAAAGTGGCTATGTGCCTTTCATTACGATAGCTTAAAAACTGATGGACTAGTTTGCATAAATACAGACGGACATAGAGACAGACGGAGGAAGGGACAGACTGACAGAGAGACGGACATGACCACTTGACCCATCTGAATGTTACTTTTGCGGGTCTACGACGTTTCCTTCAATGCATTTCATACTTTTGGACAAAGTGAATATACTATTTTTTTCAAAAAGAGTATAAGCATATATATGAACCGATCTGCTTAGGATTGCCTTTTAAAGACTCCTCCTTTGCTCAAGCCGCCTTGGTCTGTGCTCTAACAATGGTTCTAGTAATGCTTATGATGGTCAGGAGGCTGGGTTGTTGGGTCGTATGCAAGACAAAGGTAATCAACAGGCTGAGCAGACGGAACAGAAGCTGCCAGCGAATTAATCTCTCAGTTTCAGTCGGTTAAGAACGAGGCCGCCGGGAAGCATATGGTGCTGCGTGCCGACAGGACTTTAATCATTGTCGGCGCAGCCCTAGACAAGTCTGCCCGAGACGAACTGTTATGGTCTCTCAGGCTCAGGCTCAGTCTCAGTCATTGTCCTGTCCAATCCCTCTTTTTTTTTTGGACTCAACCAACTACCACCACGTTCCGTTCCCCGCTCAAATTTCTCCTTCTGTCAGTCAGCGAATGTGTTTTGAATTATTGCGCTGTAAATTCAAAAGGATGATGCGCCCGGTTCTAGCGGCTGCTACTCGACTCGAAAAATGGCAAAACAAAAGGATATTGTGACAAGGATTTATTAGTGTGTCCTGCGCTGAGAGCACTGGCATTGTCTTGGCCCGATGCAGCGCCAGCTTCCCCCTTGTTGTCATTTATGAATTTCAGGGTTGATTTGACCCGCGCCAGTGTTGCCACTCAGCGTTGCTCAAGTGTCAAAGCGCAATTATTGCTCATTGCAAGGCTTACAGCTTCCTGTCAGGCAAACAACATGACCAGCTCCCGGTGCCTGCTCCTGCTTTTGCGGCTCCTGCTCATGCTCCTGTTCCTGCTTCCTGCTTCCACTCCAAATCAATGCGGCTCAGCTGCCTTTTATTGTATACAATCTTGCACATGCCAGGCTCATGCCTTGCCTTTGCCCTTGGCTCTGGCTCTGGCTCTGGCTTTATCCTTTGTTCTATTTTGCCTTGCTCCAGCTTTAATTACATAGAAAATCCATTGTGGCTAAATATTTTTTGGCAAAATTTTGCGCCAAAAAGGAGCAACACAGCTGTAGGCCATTTGATTTAAATGCCGAGTCCTTAAGACACTCAACCCTATGTTATGTGCAGGTAAGCCGAAAACTTTGAGAGCCGCATAACTTGAAATACCTAAGACCTATATATATATATATACATATAGATTCATAATTCCCAAAGCTGGCAACTTCAAAGAGCCCCAAACCCGAAAAAATTGGCCCATTCACTTAGTTGGTGAAACTTCAAATGGCAGCCTGGAAAACATTTGACTAATTTATTTAATGGCCTGGTTATTACAGGAACATGGCGCTGGGCATGGCTACCCCCAGCCCCGCCCAGTCCAAAACCCAAGCCCCCTCTGCCCCCTTCCGCCTGCCTGCCTGCATTTACCAGGCATTGAATAATGGCCAAATCTGCTGCAAAAGTTTTATTGCACTTGCCAAATTAATTTGCCACAAAGCAGAAGGAGTCAGGGTGTCCTTGCTGTTCCTGTTGTTGTTATACCCTGATCCCATTCGAAAAATGGGCAGAAGGGTATAATAGTTTTGTTGGTATGTGCGTAACAGGCGGAAGAAGGCGTGGCAGACCCCAAAGTGTATATATTTCCTTGATCAACGTCAATAGCCGATATAGCCATGTCCGTCTGTCTGTCTGTCTGTAGAGATTTTAAACTTGACATCAAGGTCCGTGTATACCTTACGCAGAGCAAGTGTTAAGCATTTGATGATACCACGCCACCTTCGCCCGATTATCGATAGATTCGTTTTTCGATAAAATGGCTATAACTTTGGCATTTATTAAGCTATCAACACAAAATTACGTATATGAGGTCATAATTAGAAAGTATAGAAAGAAATTTCCCAAAATTTTAATATACCCCTCCCTTTTTCCGGAAAGCGACGAAATGTATATAACAGCGAAAATTTTTTCGAAATTTGTTATGTACATGGCCATAGACCCTATGCAAAAAGCGGCACACAAAATATTTTCCATCCTACTTTTCCTCCCTAAATTAAATAAGTGTTTATATTGTCTACAATTCTTATCATAATGATTCCATTTCCGGAGTATATTTTCATGACGATGCCATCAACCAATCCTAAATTTTTTAAAACGATCGGATTATAAACACCGAAGTTATAAGACTCAGAAGTGGCCGAAAACGGGCTAAAACGGCAAAAGGTGAAAAATGCCTTATGTTACCTGGCGGCTAAACGTTTATAGTTAGGAACACGAAATTTGGCATGTAGCTGCGCGATGTCGATGCGCAAAAAGAGATTTCTCGAATTTCGGGTGCCACGCCCCTCTCCCCCGCAAATCAAAAAATGTAATAACAAATGTAATCCTTTGATTTAAAACAAGATTTTTAACACACTTATTTTGAAATGTGTTTCGAACTTAGACTGAAAGTTTCAAGTCGATCGAATAATAAACACATAAGTTATACGCAAAAGTGTGTAAAAATTCACATATGGGGGGGGGGGGGGGGGCCCAACCTCCGCGCAATTTGTTTAAGGGCTTTCCCCTCCACACCCCCCC